>VYYI01000462.1:0-31115 GCA_021029175.1 Bilobella aurantiaca
GAGTCCTCCTTCATACATTCCCTACTAGACCACGTTATGAATTTTCAATTTCCCGCGCCTCCTCCGGAAAAAAGACATCACTGCGTCGTGCCTCAAGTAGTTCCTTGGAAGGGGTTTAGGAGCACTTAAGGAATAATTTGAAAACAAAACAAAGTTGTTAAGACAGGCTGAAGAAGAATGATGAGCATGTGAGTGAAAGCTCCCATTAGTTATTCATTGAATAATTTTCATACACTTCCATTAAGGGCCAAACAAGAGTGAAAGCAAGAAGACAATTTCATTCTTGCCTCGCTCCCATGTCCAAAACCCTTCAAAATCCACTGATGAATTTATTCCTCATCCATTTCTCCCGGCCACAGTTGTCCTTTCTCGCTTTCACTCAGCACTTTCTCTCCCTTGATTTTTGTTCGTAATGTCAAATGGCAGTGGATCTACGCTTGGACGCATTTGGTATTTCCACGTACACACTCCCTGACATTCTCAAATGAATGTCAGTATAAATCTACTATAATTATCATCATCGGCTCACATTTCACTTATTAGCTCTCGTCCCTCGCTTTTTTCTGTCCAGGCACTTCTATTGTGCATCAAGCGCCTCTACCCTTCGATCCGTTTCGAAGTAGTACTTTTTGTCCATGTTTTGGGTTCTCGACAGAGCACTTATCCGCCCTTAACCATGTTAGCCTCGATGCACTCTTGTGTAACAACAATACAGAAGCATTGTCATTAAAGTAGGTGTATCAGGCTTCGAGCACGCGGGAAGAGGGACGCTTAATTGCTTCGACGGTGCCCAAGCATCTCTAACTTCCTTCCACATGTTGCAAATGGACATTAGGGAAGCTTCCTGCATTTTTTGTTGGTTCCCTTCTCGAATTCCGGTAACAACATCAGGTAACAGGACAACACAAAAGGTTGGGAGTAATTTCAGCTTCTGGAACCTTAATTAACATAATGTCAACTCTAAATTGATACGTAAAACTGGAAAGTTGCCTAAAATACTGTTGTATTACTAACAAATCTTTCGTCAGTTTTTGAGCAGCAAGAGAAGGGACATGTGGCTGAAGCACGTCATCAGCTTGTCTCCTCCGGCTCAGAAACAATTCAATACTTTTGAAAATGAATCATAAATTGGCCTATTTCTAAAAAAAAGTCCTGCGGTCAAGAGCGTTCAATCTCTTGACTTTAATACCATAACTTTAATCACGATCTCTTCCCACCGAAGATGAATGTAATACAATTAAAGGTATCGTTCCTTTTAAAAGATTTTTTTAAGGAGTTTTCTGCTATTGGTTGGGTCTCCTGCGATGAAATATAAATTATAGGAGGCTGCTAGGTAACGAAAGAGAAAGTTGGTTTCCACAGAAAGTAATTTGAAGAAAAGGAGTTGACTGCCACTGTCGGAAACATTGGTCCGTATCAAATTTCCAATATACTTTTTTGAAAATGTTGTTAAGCACACTGCTTGAGAGGACTTTATTTGAAGGTAGGGTGGGGGATTATGTGACCCAAAGAAATTCATTCATCCCATTCTCAAGGAAAGTGGAGGAGATGCTGGAAAATACTAAAATTCGGAGGCATGTTTCATTTCTACTGGACTTGGGATCGAGTGAAGGCGAGACAGAAACAGAAGCCTGGAATGAAAAAACTCGTGTTACAGTTTCGTAAAAAGTGGTGATATAAATCATACAAAGAAAACTAACCCGTAAAAGTACGTGTTCAGACTCGTGAGTTGTAATTGCAATGTAACCAGCACCCTGCCTCTGGAATAATACATATGAAAGGCTGGAAGGAAGTCCATGGAAGGACACAATTCAATGCACAGGAAGTGAGTTCTTTAGAGGCACTAGAGATTCGAGTGGCGCAACCACACTGCCACCGCATCTTCAATTTTTGCTTTCTGCCTTTCTGGAGAAAGCTTTTTAATAATAGGACTATGGAATAAGGTGGATTTTTGAAGGGGATTTTTGAATTTGAGTCATGAAAAAGAGAAAGTGGTGGATAGTTTTTGTGGGTCCTTTACACTCCCCATTGAGCGGGGCTGGAGATTAGAAAGGCTTATCAGGGCTGGAAAGGCTGGTAATAAGACATAGGTTTACATTACAGCTCCTGTGTTACTGACTTTGGAGTCATAAAACAAGGCGATAGGCAATAAGCATGCAAACTTACTTATATTGCAACCACGACCCACCGCCCGCCTTCTTTCAAAATATACGAAGGAACTAGGAAGAAACATGGGTAGAAGGAAAGCCTTAGAACTAGGAATGGCAATCCACTTAGAACCCTACTTTAATCTCCGAGAAATCATCATATTTCATTCACTTCAGTATGTACACAACCAGGCCAACTTTACTTCTTTCATACGTTTTTTTTTCAGAATACGAAACGAATGCCTGCCAAAGTCATTCCCGCCAAATTTTGACTTGACTAACCTCCCAGAGGAAAAAATATACGTGATTCGCCAACCATTATATTCTAAATCCTCATTTTCAGCTATACACTTTTACAAGAGCAATTTTTCAGGAAAAAGCATTCCTGCAAGGAAGTATTCCCCAAACCTTAATGCAAAACCTTAAATTCGAAACTCTATGCAAAACCCTAAAATTGATGCGGTATTTATCTTCAATTTAGCGGAAAGTTCAAGATTCGGAAAAATATACCAAAGCTCTCAACGGTATTTAAGAATTTTGCTAAAAGACAAATTGTGATAGAGGATACAAGTATTTGTCTGGAAATTCGCTTCTTCGACAAACTTGTTTCTTTTATGAAAATAGTTGTGCTATAAGTTTTAAGGGCTATTTGAGCTAGGGCTGGTACACAAAGCTATAAAGGTATGAAATCGTTAACTCGACCCGCCGTGTCCTGTATCCCCGAAATTTGTTTTGGAACTACTTCCGGTTACTCGCGTTGGCTGCCTGTTTTTGTTTCATTTCAGCGTTCAGTGTAGGTCTACTTCTTGATCGAAGGGGTTAAGTGGTAAGTTAGTAAAAGTAAGATTTTCTTTTTCTGCTCAGAATTGTGGTCAAGGAATTTTCTTTTATTTGAAACGGAAAGTGGAGGCGTTTCTTCCATTTGCTTTCTAAATGCATAGAAAACAAAATGACAAAATGTGCGTTTTGGTTTTAGTTACTCGTTCCCTTCTTAATTTCCGCAGCTTTTAACACAACTTTGGTTGAAAATTTGTAAACGTGAAGTGGCTTTTGGCCTATGCAGCTTGACAAGAAATGACTCTGAAAATTAAAGCATCCAACGTATATCGTTCTTTATCGCAGAGATTTCATGTCAAAACAGGGCTTTGACTAGAACTCAACCGGAAGCATGGGTAGCCTAAAGTTGCAAATAAATATGAATGCATGGAAATAATAGTGCTAGAGTAAACTAGAATTCATGGGATACCGGCATCCGGCATTTCCAGTGACTGATTTCTTAAGCCTTTGGTTTCTGCCAACAAAAAATCACGACCGTAATTATCATGTAATAAATAATGCCTTAATTTAACCTATACTTTGAACTCCATTTTAATCCTGTAATCATTAGTTTCCGGACATGCGTTCAATACTCTTTTGGGATAAAGGGAAAATTGCATTACATTGATCCTATGCTAAAACATAGCAAAAATAAAATGTATGAAGGAATTATTCAAGGTCGCTTGGCAACGAATTTATGAAGTTTAGTTTTAGTAGTTTTTTATAGGAAAGTTCACAAATTCGTTGCCAAGCGACCTTGGAATTATTGGTGTTGGAAATTACAGAAATTTGTTTTGAAGTAATAGCAATAAGCTCAAAAAAAAACTATTGAAAACGCAAACGTACCAATCTTTACAACTGAAACACTTCCCGATATCACCACAATGTAAAAAAAAAACATTTTCAAAACATTGCTTCACTCTCTGCAGCCCGACTTGAGCTGGATAGGTTTCTAATAATAGAATTATTTCCAAAGCCACCGAAGCTCCCCGTTGATTCCTCGGAATTGAGAATTCTTAAGATCTCTATACTCGAACTTTGCCATTTCAAAAAAAGTGTTCTCTCAACGACATTTTGAATAAGTCAAGTTTCATTTTGTTTAGTTAAGAGTGACTCAAGTTTTGATTTTTTTAACACCATTGTTGTTTCTCTGTAGTTTTGTTCCTGTGGACTGACGCCATTCACTGTCTTTAAACGCTTTTGAATTTAACTTGTATATTTTGTAAAGTTATCCAGTTGATATTATTTTGGACCGCAAGTCTGTAGCGTGGCAGCATTCTTGTTGCGGAGAGCAATGTTTGATTATGATCTGGCTGATCGTGTTGATGATTTAATTTGTATTTTTGACAACGGCAATCCCGACTCTGACATGGACACAATTTCAATTCTGCTAACAGGCTGGATCACGTTCCTCTTCGCATCTATTCTCCTCATGAAATTCATTTACCGGAAATATAAAGGGAAAAAGAACAAAGTGGAGCCGCTAGTTCCAGAAAAAGAGAAAGTGGCAGAGAAAGGTCCATCAGACAAATTGGCTTCGACGAATCTCCCTGCTGCTAACGGTGCCTCCGACAAGCGACAACTGTCTATCAATGCACGGTTCAAGGAGCGTAAAGACGCGTCCTCACATCTTAGGGATTCTGGAAACACCGCCGAGGTCCCAGCACCTCCGTCAACGCCTATGCCCCAAGTTCCTATCCTTCGCTGCAGCGGTCTATCGCCGCCTGTTGTTGAATTTGTGACAGCATCCCATAATTGGCTTTACGTGGACCACAAGAGGAAGGACAAGATTTCGGAGCATCTTAACCACCTATTTCTCAAATCAGTGAATAACATGTTCGACAGAATTGCACACGAGGAGGTTTGCAAAAAAAAAATCCGTTCTACCTCCCACCCCTCCTAATTTTTCATGGTTATCACGGTTTCCAAATTCCCATAAATCCGACAAGGTCACGAACCCTATTCACTTCAAGTTTTAAAGCCCCTTTGAGCCCTTCCTTTGCTTTACACCAAACATAAATTTTTTAAATCAACCTTCTTTGTGCTTTCCCTATGTAGAACACATTTACAACAACGGTGGACGACCTGTCGCTCTCCAATGATTTATGCCTCCAAAATCTCTTTGCTGAATATGAGGGAGTTAACACCATTGTACGTTTAGAACATTTGTTAGAATTATTATAAACACAATTTTCTTTTCCTTATAATTTTTAATACAGAAAATCACATGCGACTGTGAAGCCAAATTTAATGGACATGTTTCGATGTGTTCCACAAGCCCAATTGGACCAGATGCGAGGCACTATGACTTCATCGTCAATCGATTTATTGGACGTCTTAAATTTGTGATCAACCTTGACCAGAAAATAGCCAATTTCAAATTTGATGGATGGCCTGAAATATGTCTCTCGATTGCAAATAATTCAAAGAACCCGAGACGGCTTGACCCAAAGCTATCGGAAATTATTACAAGCAAGCTTTCTTCGGCCTTACGAAATGCATCTGCCGAAATTCGTTTGGATTATTTAGAAAATTTTCCAGCCTTGCCAATTGCAAAAGTGCTATCAAAACCTCTTGCACGTGTAAACGATTTTTTTTTAAACATGATCATTCATTTTAGCTCGGCCTTTACATTGTAATGACCTCTGGACTACAGGTTTCCGAAACTTTTAATTTTTGTTTTTTCAAACAGGAAACATCCTTTCTCCGTGTTCAATTAAATGGCGGAGTCGACATCGGCCTCCACAAAGACAGCGACAGTGCTTACTGCGTCATCGAACTTGATGACCCAGCACAAAAGTTTCAGTCACGTCCCAAAAATTTGCCAAACCCAATCTGGAACGAATCTTATGTCTTGTAAGGGCCTCTTTCGAATTTTATACTTTTGTGAAATAGCTTACATCTGCACTTTCACCTTCCCTGATATTGTTTTTATTACACTTCCAATAGAAATACTGGGACCGATGGTGACGCTGAACTTCTTTTTGAGGTTTACAGCGCAATAGGTGGAACTTTCCTCGGCTGTCATATCGTCTCTGTCGACGAAATTGTCAGTGGCAGAAAGGAGTTCCTACGCTTAAAATCTAGGCGAGTGAAAGTTGCCGAGAATATATCGGGAACATTGGAAGTTGAGGTAAAAATCTAAACTAAAAATATTCCAATTTCAATGATGATGCAGACTCTTCTAAGATGCAATGACTTTTTGTGCCTAGTTTACATTTGTAGAAGAAAAGGAAGCAACCGAATATATTTACCAAGAAGCTGCAAAGGTTATTCGGCAATTTGATCGACCTGGTCCAGTAGTCGAAGGTTTATCCTCTGCCGATGCAGGGGACATACCACCTGTAATTACTTCTCAATTCTACTTGTTAAATTCGTCTTTGACTCTAATAACAATTATTAACAGATACGACCACCGCGACATTCGACAGTTAAATTAGAAGACCAATACGGCGAAGGTAATTCTCGGCCTGAATCGCTTTCGAAAATGACGGATGGCATTCCCAAAGTTGCGTGTTTGGCATAAATCCGAATGTGAGTAATTTTCGTGCTTGTTTTGGTAGAGCGTGGCCGTCGACGAACAAGACGCGGCGATGTTTTTACTTCGATTCGCCGTCGTTTCTCCAAAGAGAGATCCAAATCTGTTGTAGCAACCGACGTTCCGGGCCCAATTGATCTGGAGCGTAATTCGACAAGATCTGTATCCGTTGATAGACCAGGAATTCGTGTCACTCCCTTAGGTTCTGATTCAACTCGGTCTTCGGCCTCGGAGCTGTCGCAGCACAGTTCACACTCCACCGCCACGTTCATGCATGAGAGTTCCACGCTCCTCATCGAATGTGTTGAAAATGGCGTTAAAAGGTGGCAGTCTTCTTTTTTATATTCTTTTAAGAAAACGCCCGGAAATGCCGTTTTGGATTTCCTTTAAATTTAATTTTGAATTAATACGTTATGCAGGTTTTACCTCATTCCTCCGGAGGAAGTGGGGCGGGGGAAATGGAAGAATAAGAAAAAGCTCCATATTTTTAACGATCACACTTTTGTAGCGAAGCGAATTCAGAGGTTAGTGACTATTATTTTTGAGTCGGATGTCGTGCAAGGGATTAAATGTTCCTGGTTCCTGAGGTTTCTATTCGGTCTTTGGGGACTTAGAGGGCTTGTGCTAATTAATAAATGACTAATTGCAATATTTCGTGTTTCAGCGGCCTCTCATGTACGGTCTGTTTTGGGCGATTTCCCTTCAGTTTAAGAAAACAAGGCTACCAGTGTAGAGATTGTCGCCTCATTTCCCACAAGGAATGCCATATCAGAATCCCGACATTTTGCGTCAAATCCACAATTTATGACATTGACGTGTGAGTTCAAACCCGAATATCTCTTTCTATACACAAAATACTTGACCAAAATTAGTAATTCTATCTATTCTGGTTACAGGATTACGCTGTGAAATTCTGTTTTTCTTTTGACCGACTTCCGCCTTTTTGTGCCAATAATTTTGAGGATTATGAATACTTTTGAGCTGTTACTTACTAGATTATACTTTCTTTAATAAAGTCAAAAACAATTATGGTAAAACCAAAATTCTGCTATTTTAAACTCCTAAAACTGTTTTGCAAAATTCTGAAAAAAAGCAAACCAAAACTGAAAAAGAAAACGAAAATTAGTTGACAGAAAATCAGAACTTCGTGAAACCAAGCCTAAAATTAATTTATAATTTATAATGATTTATTTGTCTTTTACTTACTACATTTCTCCTATTTGAAGGGGTACTATAATTAATGTTTAATTATTGACTCAAATATTATTAGCATTTCCGATACATATGATCTCTTCAATATGTACATAACGTTAAAACGTACGGTTGACTAGTTAGAATTGGGTAATATGTTTAGGTTCCCCAACATGATAGACGCTTCTAAGCATCCATATTCGATTCAATCCCTATTTTTTTGAAACATGATCTTCAATTCTCAATAAAATAGATAAATTATTTGTTTACTTTTCCTTTCAATTAACACTCTCCAATTTTAAACTGCTATCCATCAATCGACTCTTAAAGAGCTGACGCATTTAGGAGAATGCTAACTTACAAACGATAAATCTCAATTTCAAGTTACAACACCTTCAAGTGTTGTGTTAGTTCTGCCAAGGAAAACAACGGGTTACGCTAATATTAATCCACATTAATTAACAGTCGTTAACATGTACCTGACGAGAAATGGTTTGATTAATCATCCGAAAAGTCAGAATCGGACAGGGCCTTTCCCTCCATCGGTTCCTCGACCTCCGGCTTGGTCTCGGCCACTTCCTCCTTCACCACCGTGGCAGCCAAATTGTAAGTTGCAGGGCTCACCCCTTGAGTATGCTCAATTTCAACGACGTATTCATGACGCGAGAGGTACTTGACGCATTTCTCAGGGGGTTCATCGCACATTGGAACTGAAACTGATCTGCAGACCGTGTGAGATATCGTCGTATGCGGCATTGTAAATTCCACGTAGCAATGCTTTGTTAAATTGGCCGGGATCTCCTCATGGGGCTGGAGCGTAATGTGGCAAAAGAAGGAATGGGTTGTATATGCTCCTGAAAATCAATTTGTCAAAAATATTTAAGAAAATTATTGTATAAACATGTAGTGAAATAAATTAACTTGTTAACCTTCAATTAGTGAAAAGTGTGTTTTCATAATGGTCAAAATGAATATTAAATTTCTCAATATCTTTTATGTTGTTCTAAAATTTTATGAAAAAAGCAACATAATAATAAAATCGATTCAGACAAGTTACCTTGCCCCTCTTTTGGCAGCCGAGATACTCGCCAAACGATGGCTTTGTGCTGATGCTCGTACTTGGCTTGGCCGGAAGTGACTTCCATCAAGCTATTTTCCACCGCTTCCACAGCACCCAGGAACCGTTCAATCCCTTTAACCTTTCCACTCCTGTAAAAATCCCAAGCATTTTGTAAAATGTCAGCGCATAGTGATAGCGTGGCGCATAGCGCCTACTTGTGTAAGGACTTGTGGTTTAGGGAAGGGAAGCGTACCTTCGATGGGCTGATTTGACAGATCCGTATCTAAAGTGCTTCTCGACTCGGAACATATAAATCCAGCACTCTGGAATAGGAATTCGAATCATTACGTCCTCACAAGGAATCTGTCCCAGCTTCCGACTTGTAAAGCCAGGAACTAAAATATCGCAACGGATCTCTATCCGGTGTCCTGTCGTTGTGAAGACCGTCTTCACCTGCAAAGGCAACTCTCTATGTCGTGGAGGTCGAACGCGAAAACGAAGGAGTTCAATGTAGCAGGCGTCCGGTGGCTTAAATCTAAAAAAAAGGACTGAATTATGAATACGTGGGTTTTTTATTTAAAAAAGTTTGTTAATTATTTTTTAGAAACGGCTGAGGAAAATTTTAAACGCGTTGCGAAATGGCGTACTTACTTGACCATTTTGGTGTCGTCAAAGACGTTCAGTTGGACACAACTACTGAACTCGATATCTTCGATGCGAATCCACTCCTCGGTAGCAATAGGAATAATGTCATGTCGACCTACGACCTCTTTCCCCTGTCGCCGAATGTCATTAATTCCAAGTTCGACTTCGGTTGAGCCAGATAGGAATGACAGAAAGTAGAGGCGAACCCTGGCAATTTGCCGGGTAACTACGCCGTGAACGTCTTGTTCCACGTAGTATTCATCCACTAAGGTCACTTGGACCTCCTCTGACTTGTAAGTAAGCGCTCGATCACGGTGCACCGGGAGGCGAAAGAGAGCTTCTTCAATTACCATACTGAATTGCTTCATTTCCTCAAAATTCTGTGTACCGAGCTTGACTAATTGTGAGACCTGTAATTAAGCGAAATTGTCTGCTATTAACGTCTATCACAATTCACAAACGGCCAAGTACACTAAATTTGATGATCGCTTTTCCCAGTTGCATCAAAAGTTTCGAATAATGACAACTTAATGAGTTCCAAGATTTTGTCACTACTTACATTATTTCATTTTGTCTACAAGCAGTTACAATGTCACATTTTAAAAGGCTTAAAGAGTTTTTTTTTTAAATTAAGCTTTAAAAAAAGTACCTGAGGAGCATGCTCCAGTGGAAGTCCCAGTTTCTTCAAATCGCTTCCAAACTCCTTGACGCCTTGATAATCTCCCTGAATTGCATAGGCTGCAAACTGGCTCAATTTGTTTGTAATTCTTTCAGCTTTTGTAATTTGACCAGGACGCACCCCTGGCCTCTCCTTGTAGAAGATGTATTGCAGCTTCATTGTAAAGATTTTTCCAAACTGGTCAAATTGTTGAGCCGCTGCCGAAAGAACTAAGCGTTACATACCCAACAAAACTTGAAACACAAGCACCACTCACCTATATCTGAAACAGAGTAGCAAGGTTGCAGGGGAATTTCCTGAATTGGATCCTTGTCTTTACTGGTATTGAAGATCTGAACTGTTGGAATGTCATTTTGAGACGCGAGCCGAACGTAAACTTTTTTCCAGAATCTCTGTCCAGTGATTTTCTTCTTGTTGGGATGCCTCATCTGCATCTCCCATCCATCTCCAGAGAATTTGATCCGGGGAAAGCTTTCCAGTGGCTGCGACTGATCTTCCTCAAATAGCGGCGTCTGAGGACTATCCTGCGAATCAGATCGAGGAACCGGAGCTCCGCCCTCCGTAGTTACGACTTTGGCTGAGGACAAAAACGGAACGAAGGACCCATTGTCCTCACTGAATGCTGAACCAGTAGACACTGCAGGGCTCTTTGGTGGAGGAGCCAATGAAGGAACCAAGTCCAAATTGAAGTCGAGTTTGTCCTTTTGTCTAAAAAAACAAAATTGTTAAAAAAAAACGGAAATCCAAACAATACCTGGGACGCTCAAACTCAAGGCACACAAATTATTGTAAGATCACCTTATCGTAATTGACAGGCTTGCATCCGGTCGGTCGAAATCGTCACTTCCGCTGTTCAATCGTGATTTTGCTGGTGTACTTTGAGGTACCGGCGGAGGTTCCCTCAAGGACAAAAATTCATCAAATTTGTCTTCTCCGAATCCTGAAGAATCCTCAAATCCACCTCCTTGAGATCCACCATCGCCCCAAGCTAATCAAACAATACATTGTTTAAATTGAGTTAACTCTAACTGAATACTTGACAAACAGTGTTGCGTAGTTTGAAAATAAAAAGTCGATAAAAAGTCTTTACCGGAGGAAGTTGTATTAACGCTTGTTGCCTCAAATCCACCAAATGCCGTTTTCGTTCCAAAGTCATCCCCTTCCGGTACGCTATTGAATCGGTCCTCAAACGAGTCAAAGTCGACGGGTTGAGGCGGAACTATTGTCACTGGTTGCGGCTGCGGCGATGAAGGATAAACGCGCGGTGATGGTGGCACCGGAGGCGGCCCACGACCCTTTGGCATCTCCTCCGTTTCAACAGCTTTAAATGTATCGCCAATCGGAAATGGGAAAATCGGGTCTTTTGACGCTGCAGGTGGAGGATAAGTTACGGGTTCGGTATAAGTTGGAAACTGTGCCGGAGAAGAGAACATTGCTGAAGGTTCAAATGCCGTTGAAGGGGTCGTATCGTACGCCGAAGGTTCAGTGCCCACGGGAGCATCGAAATATGAATGGGGCTTCGGTGCTTCGAAAGTTGGCACTGGTTCTGGAGGCAGCGGCGGCTGAGCTGGAATCGGTGGCTCTCTTTTTGGCGACGGTGGAATTGGCGGGGGTGGGCGCGACGGTGACGCCTTTGGGGGTTGAACAGGTCTGGCTGGAGGCGGCCTTCCGGGAACTTTGACTTCAGGCTTCGGCACCTCAGCTTCAACTGACTTTACAATTTCTACGGTTAAAGGTTTTAATTCCTCAATTCGCGGTGTTAGTTCTGGAGATATTTCGGGGGAATAATGGGGCGCATCCAGTGTAAGATCCATTATGTCTCCGAAGGCCTGTGTTTGAGTCGAAGGCAAGTCCGGCTTGTCATAGATTGAAGGTTGTATTTGTGTAGAGGCCTCAGGCGCAAATTTCTGGAAACATACTTCCGATAATGAGCTGGGCTGAATTTCAGGAGCATTATTGTATAGACCCATGAGATCAATGGTTGTGGTACTTTCAATTTGCTTTGGAACTGTTGGTTGAAGAAATGGATGTTGCAGAGGAGTCAAGTCTTCATCCCCCATTAGGAGATCTGGGGATGGCGTCCTTGGAGACGGTGTGGGGGAAGGGGGTAAGGGTACTGGACTTGGCTGAGCATATCGCAAGCGATCCAGCAGCGAATCCGAAGTGGCCTCTAAAGCACCCGTCACAGTGAACAGCAAATCTTGAGTCGCTGTTGATACGGGTTGGAGTTCCAGCTCCGAAACGCTGCCATAACTCGTCTGCATGTCACTCCAGCTATTTACACCACTTTCGGTGGCCCCAATAAATCCGACCCCGATTGACGTTTGGGGGGTGACAAAATCGGCAAATGGGTTCCCAGAACCATAAGCCGGAACTGAGTTCGATATGGCCGTTGATGTCAGGAAGGGGTTTTCACCTTGTCGGGGTTCTGCCCGCGGCGGTTCATACGAAAATGCGTCGCCGCTAAGAAAAGGATTCGAGGCAATAGAAGCCTCATTGACGACATTTCCATACTGGGGAGCGGTTTGAGGTTCGACTTCGTTAAGAAATGGATTAAACATTTTGAATGTTAGCGTAAAGTATGCAAGTGTATTCAATTATGATACAACAGAATCCGTAATTGACGTATCAAACGGATCGATCTCTTCCTCGAACCCTAATGGGGAAGGTGGCGCTGCTGGGATGTTTGGAGGAAGTGAAAACGTATTTTCGGTTCTCTCAAATGTGTGCTGACGAACGGGGTGAGAAGGTGCTGAAGCAAGTTCTTCTTCCAGAAGTTTGGCTTCAAATTTTCCGGGAAGGTAACCACTGACAGCGGAAGTGTCAAACGGATCTTCAAAGCAGTTGTCACCGGATGTCAATTGCGGAGACAGTGGACGATGATGCTCGACTTCAGCCGAATCTCCGTCAATCGAATCAAATGGATGAAGGCTCTCCTGTCGCTCGGTGACAATGGAGGTGATGCTAGTATTTTGAAGGACCTTAAAATTCCTGAGGGGGCAGATCCTTGGAGGAACAAAGTCAACAGTTGAATTCAGTAGCTCCGACTCAAGTTCCCTCAATTCAGATTTTCCTGGCGCAAAAGTGTCGAGAACATCCGAAGTATCAAAGGGGTCCTCAAATGATTTTGCAGCAGAGTAGGGTAGCGTCGGTTGGGATTTTAACGGCGGATGATGCAGTTCTAGTATTTCGTTGATGCACTCATCCGGTGCATCTAGGGGGTGAAGATTTGTTTGAGTCGTAGGTTCGATCCAATGATTTATTTCCAAACTGTCCTGATTAACAGCACCCTTTAACGGTTCGGAAAAAATAAATTCGCCTTCCAAGAGTCTTAGTTCTGATTTTCCGGGAATGACAATGTGCGATACTTTTGAGGTATCAAATGGATCGATTTCCTCGTCTTCTTCAAATGCCCTTGATAAGGGGGTTAGAGCAGCGGTGTCAAGGGTTGATTCATGATGAATGACATCAAGGGGATGAAATGAAGGTGGGTGTGGCTCGTCCCTTCTTGGGTCAAAATCGTCTTCAAGCGATTCCTCCTTTTTCAATATGTTCGTAACTGGGGTCGGATCTGCGGAAATAGATTCTTGGAATACAAAATTTACTGGAGCTTGCGCGATACCGTGGTCGCTGCTCGTCGCCAATAGCTCGTCTTCTAGCAGTCTTAGTTCAGATTTTCCAAATCCAAGTTTTTCAACAACTGAAGTGTCAAAGGGGTCAACGTCGATTTCAGGTTCGTTATGAATTTCTACTTTCCCGGTTTTCTCTTCGGTGTCAGTACGAAACCAAACGTCATCCTCATTTTCCTCGACTTCTTCAACTTCCGGTTGTATCAAGAGATCAAAATTTGAAATCACTCCAGTTTTTGACGCTGCCTTTTTTGGCGAGTCACTATTTTCAAATTCACGAACTAAGTCTGATAGATTTAATTCGCTTTCTCCAGGCACCTTTTCGAGTCCAGCGGAAGGAGATATTGCTGTGGGTCGAGTGTCAGTTAGGTCAAAAGCGTCTTCGCTAGCATCGAATCCAAGCAGGTCAACATGCACTGGTCGACCCCTCTTCGTCTTTTTAATTTCCTCACTTTTGTCAGTATACGGAACTTTTGTGGTCGCTGACGGTTCAGCTTTCTTCGTTAGAAAGTCAACAGCACACCCTAAGTTCACTTTCCTCTTTTCCTTGACCTCTTCTTCCTGTATTTTCTTTACGACGTCTGCAACTGCCGAAGTATCGAACGGATCATCCCCCTCTACTTCCTCAACTGGACTATCGGGAATGTAGGCCAATTGAATTTGACCACTCTCAATGGCATCAAGATAAGAGGTATCGAAGAGGCCGTCATCCAAAACGACAATTTCTTTCTCAGAATCATCAAATTTGAGGCATTCGACTTCTTCTGCTCGGACTGCCTGTAATTAAAAATTAAATATTAAATACAACTCCAGCGTTTAGTGGCAAGCCACGCGACGGTTCATTGTGTAACCTTACCGGAGGATGTCCCCAAGAATCGTCGTCAACTTTGTCAGCGGGGGAGAAGGGTTTGCTGCCCTGATTGACTCCTGTATTTTCCTTTTCAACGTTTTCCCACTGAACTTTCTTTTCCTCAACGACGGAAGCGGAGACTTTCTTCTGATAGTAACTAGTAGTTTTGATTCGATCGAGGTCACCGGAAGTCTTCTTCAAAGTCACGTCAATCCCTGCAGTGAGCTGCTTGAATCGAGTCCATTCATCGTCTTCCTCTGACGCAGGCGCTGGTTGATTAGTGTTTGAACTAGGGGATTCTTTTGCGGTTGCAGCACTGCTTTCACCACTTTCTCCCTTCCTACTCTCCTCAAGCTCCTTCTTGAATTTGGCTAAATTCTCTGGGTCAAACAAATCCTCTTCCTTGTCCTTCTTCCCTTTTTTCTTCTTAATCCCCTTCTTGATTTTTAGCATATTCCAATAACCCACTACGGCCCTGGAGTTCCTACAACATGAATTTTACGGTTCCTTTCATTTTGTCATTGAAGAAAAATAAATTTAAGAAAACACGTTTCCCTTAAGGCTTCACTAATTTAGAGAGAGATATGTTCCGTTCGTTTCACCAAAAACCAGACACACAAATTCGTTTGTACGGGAGTTGCGATGAATTCTGAAGTGATGTTAGATGTCTCAAAAACCAATCTATTGGATTGATTTTTGTGAAAAATACTGAATTGGTAAAACTTTTCAGCTTATTACAACAAAAATAGCCTCACAGTTCAATAAAATAAATAAGTTGTGTATTTTTGGGTGTCTGGTTTTTGGTAAAACACAAGGTATTTTAGAGACTTATAGTTAATATGAACGGGTCTCATGTATAGCTCTGCATTACCGGCAACGCTAAATTGATGATTTTTTAAAACTAACTTTCTAATGATTGAATAGAAATTTTTGCTAACGCAGTAACGCAACGTTTGTAAACGTCACAGAAAGCTATGGGCTTTGTGAATACTGCAGAAAAAATGTTAAAGACAAAGGCTCTCTCCGGACGCGGGTTTGTAAGTTTTGGGGATGCTGTCACGATTGTCATATCATCCTTGACACAAACGATTTCTAAAAGGAGCAGGTTACGTTCACGCCATTTGAAAAAAAAGAGAAAACTTTTAGTGCTCCAAAAGTGAAAGTTATTGGGAAGTTGAAAAGGTAAAATAGCTCAAGGGACATTGGGATAATGGACAAGTTGACCTTACCAGATTAGTCATAATCCATAGGCCTCCTGAACTGGCTGCGAAGATGAAGAAAGTGGGAATTCCAAAGTAAAGTGGTGGTCCAATTCACTCTGCGTCACTTTCCAGAAGGCTCCAGAGACACTGGAGGCAAGGCGGAGGGTGTGCCCCGCACTTTCTCGTCCTTCGACTTTCTTAATCACTTCTGCGTCGGACCCTGCTTTCTCCTACAAACAAAATCAATACCCCACAAATTACTTACTCTCACAATCATACTCTTATGCAGACACATCCTTTTCCCTAGTTAACTAAGAAGGTGAAAAATTAGAAATAGAAATCAAAAGAAAAGTGGCATCTTTATTCAGTGTCCTTCTTGGAAAGTGGCATTCTCGGGGAAGGAAAGGCGTAGCTCTTCTAACTCGACCTAGTTTTTTGGCATTAGGATGCTAGTGATGGAAGGAAGGATACTAGTTTCCTTTTTGCAATATCTTTGTCCCTGTTATCGATTTAAGCCAGAGCACATGCTTGGCAAGTTCTGCTAGCATCGCTTCAATGCATCGGAAGAATAGGGTCTGTGAATAGATTTCGAAGGCTCTCTGGGAAATCAGAACAATGAATTGAGTTAAGCGGTATTTAAGTATCTTCCAGGGAAGATTGTAAGAACGGAGACGCAGCACGTATTGCTGGTCGATGGTCCAATAGCCACTCACAGTAACTTACTTATTAGAATATGATTTAACGAAGATAAATTCGAAAAAAATTTGGCCGAGATGAAATGTTCCAAAAGTCTTGAGTCCCAAAATGAGTCTAATTTCCCAAAGCTTGAAATTTTTTTGAAGAGAATTAAATGTAAAAATGTAATAATTAGTTCGTGGAAGATGATGAACTGCGGTAATATTTAATTAGCACTGTAACAGTAGTGTTAACAGGATCCGAATCATCAGAATAGCATCTCAACGAAGGGATTTTTTATTTCAGATACAAGTAAGTACATAACAAGGATAAATGAAGTCTAGTTAGGATTGAATTAACAGCTATGTTTGGAGAAGGTAACTTTGAACAGTAACCCTTCAAACCAGCATAGCACCACCAGCATCTCCAATATTTTTGTATCCACGCTTTCTATCTGTCCATAGGATTCTGGGGCATATTGCTTTCAAATCAGTAAAAACCGTTGATTTCGAGTCTCAGGAAAACGCTGTCAAAATCCACTTTTCCTAGGTATCACTCAATAAATATTTGTCCGGGAGTAGGAAGTTTGACGGATGATGACAATAATAAGAAATAGACTAGGATACTAATTAAGTTAAGCAATTAATCCATTAAAATTATAGTTAGTTCCGAGGGTTAAGACAACTAGTAGAGGCAGTAAATATTTTGATTTGGAAGAGGTGATGATTATACTTTGACTTTCAAGCCACTTTCTCCAGGAGTCAACAACATAGCCCTAAAACAGTTTCCAGCGTTCTCAAGAGTGAAGGAATCGAAGATAGCGCTTTGACTTCTTAGATTTAGTCCAAGCTTATCTTCGCACTAATCCGCTCGACGCTCCCAGGAGACAAGCACTAGATGATGGATTTGTTCGAACATTATCCAAATGTTTACTTGGATTCTTCCTGTACTTGGCGGCGCAAATTTCTAGGATTACGGAGACCCATTTCTGCAAAGTCAGTCCAGGTTGTGGGTACTTCCTTCTTTGGCGTCTTGGGTTCTTCGCCAAGGGACTCGTCTCTTGGCAAACTGATTTTCATCTTTTCGGATGATCGCGCCGAAGCGCCAGGGCCCCCCTTTTCCGTATGAGAGTTGACACTAATGTAGTCCTCAATTGAGGTCAAATTTGGGGGTTGAGTGGAGCGTGGCCTCTGAATTGGCGTTGTTGGCGCAAATTGTCCTACGCGTTCCCGCACGGGCAAAATGGGAACTCCAGCCGATTTCTCGAGCGGAAGCGTAGTGGGAACATATGGTAGATTAGACTCGTCGTCAAGCGTTTCTTCCAAGAATAGGCCTTTGCTCTCTTGAGGTGTGCTGATATCGTTGGGCGGTGGCACCACTTTACCGAGCTGAATTTCCTGGTCCACGAGCCTGTCGTCCTCCTCGGCATCCGATATGTTTTCTTCGACCCTGGCATCCTTGTCACTAAGATCCGTAGATTCATCTTTTGTACAACAGTTGAGAGGAACGATGGGGGTGACAGTGGATACTTGAGGCTTAGTAGGGGAAACTTCTAGATTTTCCTCGTCATCCGGTTCATCAATTGATGGTTGATTTGGAACGACGAACCGCTCTGACCAAGGTGGATCCTTTGATTGAAAAATGAATCTGGACGTTGAGGGCCCAGCGACAGGTGAGGTTGGAAGAGCCGGTGGTGATTTTTCGAGCGCTACTTGAGCCTGCGTCGATTTGATTGAAATCGCTTTATCACAGGTTGTCGGGGCTGAATGTACCTGTGCTTGAGAAGTGACGATTTCCGGAGCGTAGACTTCAGGCTCAAAGTCCACGGGAGTTGGTCGATTACCACAGAAAGAGGTCTCATACATCATGAGATGCGGCGATACAGATCGTCGTCCGGAACCTGTCGGTTTAGAATTGCGTTAAAATTATGCAATAACGCAGTTTTTTTTTTAAATCAACGGTCTTACGACAAGTCGGGGTAGGTGATGGGGCACAGGATTTTGGTCGAGGAGAAGCACCGCCGAAAGAGGAATGTCTTCCGGTTCGGGGAGACAGTGCGTCGGTGTGGAGGCTGTACACCGACGGTTTCCGAGCAAAGTTGTCTCCGATTGCCACGGCGGAAATTTTTCTTGAAAAAATATTTGCAGGATGTGACCCTCGACGAAGGGCCTCAATGGCAATGCGCTTGGCTTCCAGGGGCCCTTCGGGCGTGGTCGACTCCTCAAAGGCAATTTCTTCAGTACTTGAGCGAAGGTCCTCCACTTCTTCAGAGCAGTCCAGGCCAAGTCCATATCTCCGCAGTTCCTTTTCCGAAGACGGGATCTCGTCACTGATTGTGCTGCTACTACTGGCACAGGAAATATCAATACGAGGGGTTGGCGGAGTAATGTTGTCGGAGCCAGAGTCATCCAGCGCTGGAACTGGATTTGGTCTTATTGATTCGGGGCGTGGATGCCTACTTTTTGTTGGGACTTGGGGGGCTTCTTTAGAGGCGCCCCCTTCCAAATTACTCGGTTCATGAAGTCTTGGATCTGAAATTGAGAAGCGAATTTCAATTCATTTACAGTTCATTCAGCGATCAAAGTGTACCAAAAAGCTATCATAAAAATGTTTACCATAATCTTCAATGACCGGAAGGCAATTTCGAATTGAACTGGAAGTTTTATTCGGTTTGAATTCTTCCAAGTCTTCAAATGACGCTAAGGGAGCGAATTCACGTCGCTTGGATTTCAAGCTCTTTGATTCGTTGCTGGAAAATGAAAATGAAAATGTAAGGTGAAAATTTTAAAATAGATGCATATATGTTATGTAAGGCTCAGATCAATTTTCGGAAGCGTTTGCTAAAACATTACCTTGCGTGACACTCAACTGTGGTCTTGCCAGTGTCCATCCCTGGGTCTCCAAAATGAAAATGAATTGATCAAATAGAAAAGTGGTTCGCACCGAGCCAGCCCATTATGATGGACGCTGAATAGAAACGCTGAGAAATAGTTGTGAATACTATCTCAAAGGGCACATGTTGGGAAGTGGATCTCACTTTGTCCCTTTTGCTTGGATGAAGTGCTCGGGAAGTCTTTTGATTTAGAAGGCTTGGGAGTCGGTGCAGTTGGAAATATTGGGCCAAAATTCTGTTCGGATGGATCCGGGCTTTCCTCCTTCCTTTCCTGTTCGTGGTTCAGAGGAGCGTAAGGTTAGCGCTGAAAAATTCCTGGAAGGAGTAGCACATGTACGCAACTACCAAAAAAGAAGCTTCCAAGGATGTGAAGCTACGTATGGATTAAATAACTGGAGGTTCTACAGGGTTCTTGGACCCTCCAAAAGGCATCTGAACCTACACTATTTCCATATTTATTGAGCGCTTATGCCACTGAACCGCAGGCGGCAATTAAGGGAAATTAAGTTGAAAACGAGTAGAACATCCTTAAATAATCTGATAAATATGTCATACCAAAACGCATTTCGACATGTCACAAACAACCTATGAGAGAAATGAGAGACGCTGAATCGATAAGTGACAATGACAACGCTAAAGACACTACACTACACACTACCCTTAAAGTCAAAAAAGCTTAATTTTTTTTAAACATGATTAAACACCGAACTAGACAATCAGCAAAATTTTTATGACTCATTTTTTCAATTCATTTTGATTCAAATTTATTTAATTGCCTTCCTATACCGATACAACTTTTAAGCCAATTTTAAGCCATCGTATTGTCTGACAACTAAATGAGTTCGGCTTAAGAATTAGGATTTTCTTTAGTTGTAGAAAATTGAAAAGTAAAAGTGATGAAATTTCTAAAAAGGAATAGATACAATTTTCATACTTTTGAAGGATTTAAAAAAAAAATCACTAACATTTTCATGTTGGACGCTTAGAATTCCTCGTTTCGCTACACATTTATTAATGAGGAAAGATCGCCCAACATTTCGGCAACCCCGTTGCTAAACCAAACCATTCGACATCTTGCCTTTTTGTATGCTGCCTTACTTTCTATTTATGGCCCACCGTCTTCTATCAATAGTTGCTTCTGAAGCCTCTTAACGTTTCCTAAGAAAACCTTATTGAAGGAGTCAGAAGTTGCTCAGCTCGGTTGGGTTAGTTGCTCCGCTGAGTTTGGTCTCAAGCATTTTGATTCCATCCTCCTTCCTTCATCTTTCAGGTGCCATTTTACTCAAATCACTTAGTTCAGCATCCAGCATCGCTAATTGCCTCTTCACCAAAATCTTAACCCTTTCCTTCTAATTGCAGTTCATTTCCCGTTTTCCTCCTCCAAAGAGAGCCGGTCAAGATGGACGCCATCAAGAAGAAGATGCAAGCGATGAAGCTTGAAAAGGACAACGCCATGGACCGTGCCGATGCCTGTGAGCAGCAGGCACGAGATGCAAATGCAAGGGCCGACAAAACAGAGGAAGAGGTACGGGCCCTTCAGAAGAAAATCCAACAAATCGAGAATGAATTAGACCAGACGCAAGAGCAGCTCCAACAAGCCAATTCCAAATTAGAGGAAAAGGAGAAAGCACTTCAAAATGTAAGTCCACTTTCTCTTTCTCAGGGCGTCTTCAATCTTTTCAAATATTCACTCGGAGCTAGGCGATTACATGTCCAAATCCCAGACCCACATTAAGAAATAGAAGGGAAAGGAAAGCCCATAATAATCGAACTTTCCACTTTCTTTTATGCTAAGCCTTTCTCAAAAATCCCTCCCAAATCTAGTTTTAAAAGGACTTATTCTAAAAACAAGGACAAAATAGTCTGTTTCCAAGCATATTTCTCATTCGGCAGTATAAAGAGAAGTTGCCAATTCTCCTTCTAAGGAGCCTTACTCGAGCTCTGTGGAAAAGCATTAGTAAATTAAGTTTTTCCTAACAAAGAAGTTTCTCAAAGCCTTGCCTTAGGGCAAAGGGTATCGGATTGCAGGCTGGCCGAGCAGGAATTGAAAACAATGGATTCCTAAAAAATTCAATTGCAAAAATAAGTGATGGGGCGGAAAATGTAGGAGTCGGAGACATAATTCCTAGGAGAATTGAGGGCTCTTTGGAAGGGAATTCCAAAAGTTGGCGGATATGAAAGGAATCCGGGATGCTGGGATGCTAGGATAGGGGGATGCAACAGGAGAGTATAAATCGGAGTAACCCGGTTCTTCGGCGATGGAGCTCCTATTTTTAGACAGAAATGTGATCTTCTTCTTTCTTTTGGCAATGTTGCATGAATCCCAATGGCGGGCCGTATAAGGGAAGGAGGCAGTGATCGAATAGCGCTTTTACTTTTACCAAAAATTTCCGGTTACGTGGGTGGTGATGGTGATTACATTGGCTCGGAATTCATTAACTGGGTTGACTAACTATGGAAAATCTTAGATAGTAACTGCTTGAAACGATTTAGCAACACTTTAAAACCTTCACCACAGTTCCGGATTTCCATAACCTTTTCATCTCGACTGATTACAAAATAAGAATGGAATTTGATTTCTTAGATCAACACCCTTCAAATTCTATAAGCATTAGCTTAGCTTATGCTCCATTTAAATTAAACGCCAAGGTTAATTGGCGCTAATGCATCAACGAATTCCATCACGGAATTTCAATAGTTGTTAAAATTGGTCGTAGTAATTTCGTATTATCCCATTTTTTTTCTGTCACGAGCAGGAAAATAGGAGGGATAATTCTGTGCTTTACAGGTCCAGATTCGTTCAACACTTGATCCAATTTCGGTCCAAAAATAACTCCTCGAGTCAAACAGTTTCTTACACTGGTTTCTTCAAAATGTTCTAGAAACCAGATGTCAAAAAACCGTTGAACGCTTAAATCTTTAGTTTCCAAGCAGCGAAGCCCCAGAGATACTATTACTACCGGTGGCGTTTTCCTTCCTACCTCGGTCCCTCCCCAAAATAGAAATCTTAATGATAGAAGCGTCAGTTGGCTGTAGCTTCCGTAGAGGTCCAATACAACTGCTAAATTTACTTATACATTAGAAAGGGACCTAAATACCTATTGAAGTAGTATTACCACTGCTCGTGCCCTATATTTTAATTACCATTGTAAAAGACATTGCACTATCAAACGAACTTCTTGGCAAGGCTCGCTTTATCACAGTTTAAGTTAAGACTGGAAACGCTAAAGGGTGGTAGTGCGACTGTCTGAATCTTTGCCAGATCCTGGTAAACAAATGATGAAATCACAGATTGACGCGCAAAAGTGATTTTTCGTTTCTGGAAAGTTTTCTTCAGAAAGCATCATCAGAGTTCTTCAATTCTAAAAAATCCGTTTTAGTGGTTAATTGATTTAAGGCTTTTTAAAAAGTGATAACTACTTAAACACAATTTCAAGTACGAAGACAACTGTGCAACTTTGTGTCTATTCGCATAGGCAAACTGGTGGCAGTATGTGTTGAGATTCAGGGGGAGGACAGGGGATTTTTTGTGTTGAGGCGTTCATGCTTGGCAGAATGATCTTGGGGAAGATCCGTGCCCTAGCACACACTGTCAAGTCATCAATTGCTATAGTGGAATAACACTTAATTTGGCATCAAGTTTGAATTAAAGATAAACTTGGAAGGATGGTAGTTGACAGTTGGATTGTTGAAAGTTGACGTTGGAAGGTGGGTTGTTAGGGGGAAAGTGCTTTCACCGTGTTCACCATGCACGGTACGAGGGGGGAAAGTGCTGGAAGCAGTGAAAGCGGCGGAAGAGCCGCAGAAGGTCTGGACAACAATGGAAATCCAGGAAGGTTTGACGAGAGGCTCAGTTCCAGGAATTCTGCATTTCATGACACTGTTCAAACTGTTCAAGCGTCGAATCCAGTACCAAATATGGTGCTGGAAGCGACAGAGACAAATCAGGAGGACTCATGTGACAATGCTATTAAACATGCACATGAGCGCGTGCAACAGGTTATTGAAATGATGAAAAAACACAAGGGTACTACTACATGTGAGTGAGTTTACCTTCCTAATTTACCCTGTCGAGAATTTCAAATTAATTGCTAACCAAATCCCACTTTCTCAATCTGAACAGTAGTATACAAAATGGAAAAGAAATCGAGTTAAATTTTAACTTTAGCTCGATTAAATGGTATTATTGTGACACTTTTTCATGAAAACAAATGCCTTACCGTAGAATTTATTTTATTTTACTAATTTCATAAATTGACATAATTCTTTTATTCTGAACATAATTCAGAATAATTTAAACGTATAGTTTCTAAGAAAAATCACCAGTTACAAATTTCGCAAATTAATTATGTAGCCTTGAAAAACTCCATCAGGTTACAAAATACAATACCTCAGCGGCACATAATTTAAGTATACTTTTAATGCGAACTTAAACATTAAAGTTAAATTACAAATAATTAGACTTGAAGGAAATATCATCCCGTGAAATCTATCTCAAAATCGGTTTTCTACATGACACTTTGTCAAGGACCTTGAAGTATGGATTGAATTAGGATTGAGTTGTGAAAGTGGGTGATGGTTGTTGACAGACCTGGTTCTTCCAGTGGTAGGTGTCGTAGTTTTGGACTTAATTTAAATTGCCTTTTGGAATTGGAGTCCAGTCACAGAGTGTTCAAGTGGCCTTCGTCAACAGAGCCCTGTCAAGACTGAAGAGGAGCAGGAGACGCAGATACTGACGCGTCTGCGATGTCCCAGCGAAAGTACCGAGGTCATCTCCGAAAGGGAGCAGCGTCGTCGGAAGCGTTGTGCCAACTACCCGGGCCTAGCCTTAGGTTTAGACGGATCCATATTCGGTTCAGACACCATGATGAAGTTTAGTATTATTCGAAACGAACTCCACAATGTCATCAAGGGACAGCTCAAAAGGGTAATCCAAACAAAACGTATCCAATCCAGCCATCTCCATTCCACCGTCTCCATCAATTACCTAGTTACCAATTTAATATTGGAAAATACGGACAAAATCAATCTTTCTGACAAGGCTAATCTAGAAAATCCTAAGTTGAGTTCGGAAGGAAATGTAAGTACCGCCCTCCTGTAGGCTGGGCAGCACTGTTCCTATTTGTGGTTCTAAGAACCTTTTTTTTTACAAGCGTTTTCTAAAAATTGGCTTTATAAAATAGATTGTGACTATACAAATTGCCGTACAAGTTATTCAGGATTTGTGTGTGTACGCTGATGTGCTGTGCTGATGATGCTAGCGAAGGTTGGGGAGAGGAAACGCCTTGTTTCCAGGTAGAAATCTAGAGTCCGACCCAAATGGGCGGGGCATCCTAGTGCGTCCGAACATCAACTTTGCGAGCTTCGCAGTCGGGTCGGGTGTATTCATTTTTTATGTTTAGGAAAAATTGTTTTTTCTAGAAATTAATGAAAGGACTTTAGCAGGTTTTTTTTCTGTAACATAACGTAAATTATGGTGTGCATGCTAATCTCTAAAGACCTTTTGAAGGTGTGAAAGTTGTGAGTTTGGACGCATAATAGAGGTGCGTTTGGCGCCTGATTGTGATTTGAATTGCGGTTGAGTGAGGGGGACTGGGTGTGGATGGACCGAGGCGCTTTGCCTCCACTCGGCTCTCCACGTATCTATGCAATTCCAAAGCATAGCACTTGCCAGACTCAACTTCTGTTTACTCCTCTTTGGTCCACTCCCAAATTCTTGGCTCCATCGGCATTACTCACTTGGGTCAGTGGCAGTCAATTGATTCATTGATTATCCACTCACCTTTATTCCGCTAATTATCGACGTCCCGAGTAGTTCGTAACCCCATCCGGTGTCTTCGAGTCATCTGTCCAGCCCACTGCCATACCAGTTGCACCCTGTTTTGCAGGCCAAGTAGTTCCAGTGTAGAGTGCTAATCACTGCCACCTTCATTTTCTGCCAATTCTCCGAGACCTTCAGAAGAACAGACATGGCTGCACCGGTTCCCCAAGGAGCTCTCCTTGATGTTCTCAAAAAGAAAATGAGGCAGACCAAGGAGGAAATGGAGAAGTACAAGGAGGATTGTGAGGAATTGCAGAAAAAGTTACATTTGGAAACAATGAGACGAGAGGAAGTAAGGAAAAAATCGCTGTGTATTTGATCAATTTGGTCTGGGATTGGTGCTTGTTTGTGCGAGGCGGTAAAGGGTCGCTAATTAAGCAGGTGCGATTTGTTCAATTAGAGGCTGAGATGCAAAGATGCAGAAAAGATGAGATGGACTATGGACAAGGACACTTGTCTTCTTGTCATTTCAAGAGAGTCAGTCGTGATGTAAATGGTGATGATGTCATGTTTGGATTTAGTTATCTCAATCCCACACAAGGACAACTCTTCAATTTTTAGCTTTCTTCTAGTCTAATATGGATCTGAATTGCTCATTTTGAATGGACGACGATAATTTCCAAATATTATTTGATATACTGAATCAATTGTACGAATACAAATAATCCCGAATTTCGTTGGCTTGTAATGAACTTGTAATTTCATGGTGTACGCATGCATCAAATTGAGTTACTCCCAGGAAATTCACTTCAATGAACATGGTGACGGTGAGGTGACATTAGTGAGTCGGTTGTCGTTAACGCCTGTGCGTAGAATTACAGAATAAATTAAACAATTTAGGAACGTATAGTGATGAATCGAATCGTTGAGTGCAAAGGTTAATCGAAATACAAAAATTTACAAGTGGCAATGCAAGGCAATAAGGCAAATGACACAGGATACAGAACAGAATTTGTTATTTAATTCTGTTTTTAGAATAAATTACTTTAATGCTTTATTGTGACGATCTCGTTCTCTTTGAGAATTTTGGCCCGGGGACTGTCGAGTTATCAACAAGCTGAAATGAAATCGCTTTATTTTCTAAAGTATAGAAAGAAAAGAGCCATGCCCTTCCGGTTTGCCGGTGATGATACAGCCAATTAAATTTTCACGTGTGTTTACGAGGTTTCATTTTTGTTTGGTTTACATTTAATTACACGTTGCTCGCATTCACAGTTAAGTGAAGCCAACGCCTGCCTAATAAAAATGACCATATGAAAGTATTACAGTAGCTATATATATATATATATATATATACTTTAGCAGAATACTAATAGCTACTATTCCCTAATTTTTAGGCTGAAGCTGAAGTTGCTGCCCTCAACCGACGACTTCAACTTATTGAGGAAGATCTTGAGCGAAGTGAAGAACGCCTGGGAACTGCCACTACGAAATTAGCAGAAGCCACACATGCCGCCGATGAATCTGAGCGGTATCTTGACATTAATTTGACAAAATTATAATGCAGGAGAGTGGATTTGATTTTTTGATCAATTGAAGAATATTTTTTATATATTTCCCCTGAGTACAGAATAAGGAAAGCCTTAGAGAATCGTAGCAATATGGAGGACGACCGTGTGTCGATTTTAGAGGCTCAAGTAGCCCAGGCAAAGTTAATTGCAGAAGAATCTGACAAAAAATATGAAGAGGTAACCAAGCTATATGGAACCTGCACCCTGCAAAACTTCTATATAGCTTAACACAACCGATAACATGTAAAGAAAGTCTAAACCCATGTGTAACGCAATTATTTTTGATTTCCCCAGTGTAACTTTTGTTGATTTGTTTGGGTTTATTCTTTACGGGTTGGTTGAAGATTCAACGCAATGAAATACAGGTCCTTAAAATTCCTCAATCAATTTATATAATTCCTCCTCTCCTTGTCATAATATTAGTTTTGGATTACTTCCTTGTTTCTACTTTGTTTTAGTGACTAGTTGGGTAGGGGAGAGGGGACCCGCCCGGATGGGGCAAAGCGTCAGGGGTAGGGGTCCTGGTCTAGTATTCTGTGTTAAAAAGAAATTGTCACAGTCACACCACCATGTAGGCATCATTAATAAGTATTCTTTCTTGGTGACTAGAGTATTTTACCAGAAGCCATTCTGCAGTTAATTTTCCGAAGGTTCGGGAATTTTGCCTCCAAATTACTAACGGTATGATTTCCTTAAACAGTATGCGCAAAGTACTGGAGAATCGCTCGATCTCTGATGAGGAGCGAATGGAGGGCCTCGAAGGTCAACTTAAGGAAGCGAGATTCTTAGCAGAGGAAGCAGACCGAAAATACGATGAGGTCACACATACTTTAAGCTTGTCAGTTCAGTGTGGCGTGTGACCCCTTTCTTTCCGTGTCAAGGATATTGTCTTGCCCTTACTTGTTCAATGCTAAATATGATTTTAGAGAAACCCCACTAATATCTAAAACTTTATTCTGGAAATTAATATGATATTATTTTAAAGCCCTATCGAAATTTCATTACTAACCATAAAGTTCGCTATGAGCGTCATCAACGTTTTAGATTTTTTCTGTTTTCCCTATAAGGTTGCCCGTAAGTTAGCAATGGTTGAAGCTGATTTGGAACGCGCAGAAGAACGTGCTGAAACCGGCGAATCGTGAGTATTAGTTCTGAAACGATTAGGGTTCATTCACGAAATGTGGCCTGTGGAGTGGATTTTGCTACGTTTTGATTTTCTTTCTAACAAGGGTTTCAATCTCATTGAAACATTGATGATGATATCTCATTGATAATTTAGAATTTCATAAGTTATTTTATAGTAATCGGTTATTGGATTGATCTCCTCTAAGATTTGGCATGGCGCACATAGGTTTTTATATACTTATACGGTGTTTTTTTAAGTTAATAAACTTTTTGTTATTTGTTTTGAAACTATCCAATTCCTGTCATTCCTGTCTTCCATTGACCGTTCATTCTTAACCCTGGTCCTCATCGTAATTCATTGTGTGGTTTTCCGCTTGAATTTTTAAAACATTGGTCCCTTATCCCTTAATAAACTGACATACTTGCTAACATTATTATATAAACGTTAGGTTGCACGCAAATTAGTTATGATGGAGCAAGATTTGGAACGAGCTGAAGAGAGAGCTGAACAAGGAGAATCGTATGTGAATTAATCAAAAAATAACAATGTTTATGGCGTTAATGGCATGCGTTCTAATGTTTTAATGTTTTCATTTTTGAAGCTTCGATTATGTTAATATTGTCATTGTAATGAGAATTTCTAATTATTGTTTAATTATACAGGAAAATTGTTGAGCTGGAAGAAGAATTGAGAGTAGTAGGTAACAATCTGAAGTCGCTCGAAGTGTCGGAGGAAAAGGTAATTCTGATTTATATTGATGGTCGAATCGAATGAGCCGAAGATGAAATTTGTACCTTCATATATGTTTTAAAAATAATTTTAGTACAAAATTTTTTTTAGTTGAATAGGCCATCGTATATACACTACAAAGAATACTGTAATTTCAATTAGAATTTTTGATTGACTTTAACCTCCTTTAGGCCCGTCAACGAGAGGATGAGTTTAAAGAGCAAATTAAGAGTATGACTGCTCGATTGAAGCAGGTACAAGAATGGTTGACAGCAATTCAGCAACAGTTTTTAATTGCTGAATGCAGTTGGCAGTTTTTCCCATTTTGTCGTTTTGCTAGTTTAATTTGCTCATAATTTTTGTACTCTTTTGGTACAAAATTCTAACCTTTTTTTTAATTGCAATATTTTTTTATTTTTTTTTATTTGTGCTACTCCACGGTTCTTGTGTAGCGTCGAATTTTGAAAAAAAAATTGAGGTTTCGGGAAGGGATAAATGAAAGGGAGTCATGTAATTTCATGATTCATTTCGGTTCGGATAGTTACTGTTGGAATAATTAAATAAATAGGCTACGCAACGAGAGGAGGAATACAAACAACAGATTAAGATGCTTAACTCACGTCTTAAGGAGGTATCATTTTAAAAGCCTAGCTATTCAGGATTTCGGTGCTAAAAAAAAGTCTTCAAGTTTGAATGTCTAGTGTCCAGTTTAACGTTAGATTGTTTTTGGCACATTAGTAGGAAGTGCTTAACCCAGTAGCCCTGCCATGGTTGGTTTACTGATGATTCGGTATATTCTTAGCAGATGAGCGCATGAGGATAGAATGTGACCGATTTCGTATTGGATTCGAATTTGTGTTCATCTTGATTTATTTTTATTTTTCATGTGACACTAACAATAACATAGGCATCGCAAATGGAAGAGACTTATTCTTCCCAGTTGCGTGCAATAACGGATGCCCTAAAGGAAGTAAGTATATTTTATTAGCAGGGCTTCTAGCTCTCAATATCGCATTCTGCGGCAGATTTTCACTCGGGCGATAATGTAACACAGGGCTCATTCAGTGGTCAATTTAAAGAAAAAGGCTTGCTAATATTACAATTTTCTTGGGCTTGTCATGTTCTACAATGGAATTGAATTTGGGGTCAATACTACAGGGCCCTTGCGATTGTAATTTAGGCCACATATATGCTTTCTAATTTATGTTTTACGCTGTGATTCAAGCTTTGTTTGATTCAGCTAATAATAGCAAAACGACATTCATTGCTTCATTGCTTTGCTTCCAATGATATTGAGTGCTATCGAATTTAATCAATTTGTAAACAATTTTCAAGGCCGAGGCTCGTGCGGAATTTGCCGAGAGGTCTGTCCAGAAATTGCAGAAGGAAGTCGACCGGTTGGAAGGTAATTTCAATAAATTCATACGAGTTCACAAAATCTCAAGTTAGTATACAAATATTTTACCATGTTATCTACTGAAACTGAAACTGTATTAAGCTGGTGTCCAAGAATGCCAATTGCCATTGTTTGGTCTTGTAGGAAATCCTTTCTTGGCAGTTGCACAAATACATAAAAGATCAGAAAACACTTTTATTCAAATAAGACACATTTTCTAGCCGAAATCGATCCTTAGTAATCAATGTGTTTTACGAAAAGAAGGTTACTAACTTCGTATAACACTTGTTGCATAAGGTTTAAGTGAGCGGTGGTACACCAAGGACGCTCATGTCGAGATTTATGACCATAAAAAGTCATCTCCTTTTCTGGTAGTTAGGAAAGTGTCACTCTGTTGGTCCCTGAAGTGGCAAAATTGCAAATCATTATTCCTTCGACAAGGATTAGTGTTGGGATGGATTCAAAATTTAATAAAATAAGTGGCGAGGTCTCAAGATTTATCAAAACTCAATATTACAATCCAAATTTATTATTGGTTAGGAAATTTATTTAGACTTGTTTAAGGTTTCTTCTTAAGAGTTAATGGATATAGAGTTCCAGTGCAGTAATGAGGAAATACGTAACTTTTCTTTGCTATCTAATCATATCACACAATTTTTAGAATGAAGTATAAGCGATTCTTCTTTTACGAGTGGAGATAATAAGCGATACTTTGTAAACCTCTAAACCGGTTGAACCTTATTAAAATAATTTTCCAGACGAGTTGGTGAACGAAAAGGAAAAGTACAAGTCAATTTCCGACGAGCTCGATGTTACCTTTTCCGAACTCACTGGCTATTAAAGCATCTTTACTCGCTGCATCAAATTCAACATTCAGCATTCAATCTCTATTATACTTTGTCATGTTAGTCAGTCAAATTGTTTGACCTCCGTTGACACTAACTATTTTATGAGTGAATTTCTTCTTTTTGCATGTCGAATTGTTGTTGTTTTTTTGGTATAACATTGCACTTTTAACTACGAATCGCTACTTTGCAATGTGTAATTTGCACTGATTTAACGTGCTACCGCACTGAATATTCAAAATTTAAAATTCGACCCTGATAATTGATAAGTTAATTCTAAAATCGAAACTTATTAGTTTTCAAGCTTAAATCGTATGAAATTTGCACTGCGTTGTTGAGTAATTAGAGTTTCTGCGCTGCTA
>VYYI01000463.1:0-31086 GCA_021029175.1 Bilobella aurantiaca
TAGGTACTCCACGAGCCAAAGAGAGAAAGAGAGAGAGAGAGAGAGAGTGAGGAGCGAAATTCTGGAAGCGGGGTCGGCTCTCTGGGAAGAAGGCCGCTCGTATGACGTGACTGTGACGCAAACCGGGACCCCTCTTTTCTCCTGCCGCATAGACAAATTTTAGCATGGAGTCCAAAGTAAAAGCTTTTGCGGTCCTTTCCCCCTCTGTTCTCCGGCTTCTTTATCCCAAATGTAGAAAACTAGGGCCAACGTCTTCCCTCCACCATGTCTACACGCAGTGGAAGATTCCTCTTTCACTTTTCTTCCGCTGTTGCTCCAACTAGATATACTCCACGATTGAAGGCCATACGAGTGGTCGTAGTAGCAGTTAGAGGAATGTGCAGCGCCGCTTTGCGCCCAAGTCTCCGTCTCTGCCTACATTTGTGTGCGAAGCCGTGCGGCATGCTTTTGGATGTTCCAGTCATGTCCCTCGTTCAACTCCTTTTGCCTCACAGCAGTAGGGTCTTTGTAAATAGCTTGAGTAAGCCCTTACAGATGTTTCACACACAATGTAACTCCTGTGAAAGCTCACGCATACGCACACAATAGTATATATCTATACACACAGAGACGAACCAACCTAATTTCTATGCACGTGGTCAAACTTGCCTGGGTATGGGAGAGAAAATGACGTGTATACAAAGGAGAAATGTTGACCAGACTACGTAATGCTTCAAGTCAAGAAGTAGGCCCTGTCACCGCGACTGTACAACGAACAGCGAGGTAGTACTATTCCTTGGACGACTTGACTACATGAGCAGTCCCAACCCTCCAGAGGACTTCCCCCCATAGGGCCTAGGGTTACGCGCCCACGCGAAATTCACCCACGTAACTGACCCACACACAATTCGCCCAAGGACCATCTGGCCCGGCGAGATATACGGCCAGATCCAATTGTTCCACGGGACCACTTCCCCAAATCCGACTGATCCACGCGAAAGACGTCCAAGTCCAATTGACTCAGGTTACAACTCACCCAGATTTAACTGACTTCCTCCATACTCAATCAGAGAATAATCCAATGACAATCTTGTACGGACTGTATGAGAATGCGATTTCATTCCCTCATCTGAAGTTCTACAGAGCCTTAGAATTTTCAACTTTTACACAGGTTTTTGTGTCTGTAGGATCGCTCATTAGACATTAAAGAGGATAAGTAGATTTCGTATGCGTTTCCATAATGGGCCTAGCTTGAATTTTTTAGATTAAATGCTCGAAGCAAAAAAATACGACCTGATAATTGCACTACTTCCACCGTGATGGAAAAGGATTAGTGGACTGCAAAATTTTTAACGCAATGCAAATTAATATTCTGTGTGCTCCGTAGATCTTCAGATGAGGGAATGAAATCGCATTCAGTATTCTCATACAGTCCGTAGAAAATTTTCAGTTCTCTAATTACGGATGGAGGACGCCATTAAATCTTGGCGAGTTGTAACCTGGGTCAATTGGACCTGGGCGTTTTAAGAGTGGGTCAATTGAATCTGGGCGTAATAGTCCGCCGTGGAAGATGGCCCTTGTGCGAATTGCGCTTGGGTCAGTTTCCTCCTAGGCAAATTTCGCATGGGCGAGGTGTCCTGACCGCCTCCGAAAAGTCATCTTGTTGTTACCTTTAGGCTTCACTTCATGACGAGGACTCTCACCGGTTCCCCTGGAATCCGGCGGTGCTCCATTTCAGATTTTATCTCTTGTGCATAACGAGCTAATCCAAGCACGCTTGTAGCTTACAGAGTATTGTGGCTGTGTGAGGAAATCCGGAGGAAAAACTCAGGCTGTGCTAATAGGTGTGAAGAACAGGGATTTGAGGGGAGATGGGCTCTTAGTTCGTAAGCCTCAGTCAGTGTTGCGTACCTGGAGGATCGGAGAGCACGTCCCGTATTTCAGCTCGGAGAAGATGAGTCCAGAGAAAGTTCTCCTTGGAATCGAGAGCATGAGCTCCACCGATTTCACTGTAGACACATACATCCATGGCCTGAACTGGTCTTGTGGTATGCGATCTCCTCCAGGAAGTTGTACACTTCCCTCCAACGCGGATGCAGGCAGAGGCTTTGAAGCTCGGCACACAATAATGAGACGCATTCTTTATTAGTCCCTTTCAGTGCGTGCTGGGAGAACGGTGCGGACGTGGAATCTTTTATGCCTGATAAAGTGACTTCAAAGTGGATCCATTTGAAGATCATCCTTTTTTTTAACCTATTCTTGGAATTCGGAATAGATGTGCGCATCGTTCCCTCCAAAATCCTGCATCTGCCGATGCATGTTGTCTGCGAGGGAGGAGGCATGTGTACACTTGTGGGAGAGAGCGGTGGGAGGAGCTAGAGGACAAAGAGAAGATACGTCCACAGGTTCACACGTTCAAGCGAGCAGGGGGCATTTCCTTGGGCGGGCTTTGTCATTTGTAAGATTTCTGGTTCAGAGGCATAGGAGGAAGACAATACTGTTGAGGTTCAGACTCTCAAAGTGTGGATCCCTCCTACTATGACCCCAATTTTAACATCATCGCTACCCATTCCCTCGCTATTGCTGCCCCGCTCCCTGTCGCTCTTCTCGGAAAGCCTCTTGAAGCAATTCAGAGGTTGCCGGCGGTGGAGAAAGTGATGGTGCAGCTGTTGAATTTCATACCATCTGGGATGGTATATATATAAAACTCTCCAATCCTAGAACAGGAGTGCTGAGTGATTCGCCTGATTGCTACGACTCCTTCCGGCGAATTCGGGACCATTAATAAATGTCATATTTTTCCTGGTGTACTCATCGAAATTCACCACTTCCCGCCATAGACTCCCCCTAGTCCCATATTTTACATCGTGGGATCTACTTGGTTAACAAATGAAGCCAGCGCACCCTTGTGATAAATAGACGACGAAAATATGAGTTTCCGAGCTCAAATTTCATACGATGGTAAGGATGAGCGGCATTATTGGAATCTTAATGGGAAGTTTCCGTAGGTAATGTAGTAGAGTGGGATTCTAACGTTACGTTATGTAATTTATGTAGCACATCTTAGGAAGAGCAAAAAATAGATTCAAGTAACTAAAGCATCTATCAAATAATATTTCATATACATCCATGCCTTACATAAATAAATAGGGCTACGACCAGTGACACATGTGTCGGGGAACCTTATGCTACATAAGCCCTTATACGGGTCTTAATAGAAGTCACAGTCCAATTCACATCATTAGATGCCGAGTAAACTATTTAGCAATGTAATCGGAGGACTACCGAGCTCTACAAATGAAGGACTGGATGAATCCATGGTTATCCGCTTGGGTAGGGAGGAATGTATGCTTTTATGTAAATGTATGCCTCCCTAGTTTCATCCTTTGAAGTCACCACTGGGCAAGTTGACTCAGCAGTATTCTCATTCCATTTCCTTGTGACCAAGAAGGCGTCGGCTTGGAACAGGAGTGAAAGTTTTGTCATTTTCAATCCAATTCAGTTCCTCTGGGCTTCTATGAATGTCTCATGGGTAAATCAAACTACCGTCAATGCACAGTTCAGGAAATACTGATTCCAGCTTGAGTGAGGAAGGTGGAGTGGAAAAAGGGACTGCATGACGAAATTTGCTGTGGCTGTTTCCGCTCTTGAGGTACGTCAGGGACATTTCACTGGCGTGGCATGGCACACGGAGAAGCCCGGACGTATCTTTTTTCCATCAAAACTCCGCCCCCCGCCTTTACTTACACGGTTCGGAGTAATTTTCTCAACTTCTCCCACAGATTTTACTTTCGTAATAAAAGCTTACAGGAAAGGACTTGGAGTAAACTATTTCCTGCACCACTCGAAAAAACAACTGAGTCAGCAATAAATTTTTCTCTCCTGTAATAAAGAATTGAAACGGCCGGAGTGCTTGAGCCACCGTCAACCACGGAATATAGCTTGAGCCAATTTCAATTTCATCCGTCTCCTCCAACATTCAAGTGAGAGCAACAGAGTTTATCCCGCAGTGGTTAGTAAGGTTCTAGTTCACCCCCGCATGTGCGGGAGGAGCAGCATATTCTTTACTAATATAACCCATATAAACGCAATTTCCTTCGTTCCTGAACCCGGGTGAGGATTGAGAGGAGCAATTGCGGAGCGCATACCACAATGAAGAAAGGAGGTACTGAAATATATAATAAAAGCTGTTGTAGTTTCATTCTAAACATCGGAAACCTCCGTCTCCATGTTGATAGTGGAGAGTGTGGTTCAGGTTGAATCCAGGGCTTCTGCAGGTTTGCCAAGGATTAGACACGCAGCGTAGGGACGTGCACTCCGTGATACGCAAGGCTCCCAGGGTAGCAGAGAATCTGGAATTTTTCCCACTCAACCTGCTCAAGACGTCCAGACAGACACTCCCGCTGTTGTCATCATCTTCACAATGCAGAGGACCACTTCTACCAGTCAGATTACTGCTCTCATGGGTTTCATTTTTTTTCTCTTTCCCCCCTCCCACTTCTCAAGCGTATTCTCGAGAAACAGTCACAGTTCACGTATCACTGTATTCCTCAGTTGGGATTTTGGGAGCGGATCAAGCAACCACTGTCAGCGGCAGGACTCGAAACATGCGGCATTCTATGAAATGCAACGAGCGCCTTTCAAAATTTAGCATCTTGAAAATGTTCCCGTGGGTAGTTGGCAGATGCAGATTTTTTCCAATTCTACAGTAGAAACTACTGGTGGGAGTTTGTTATGAGAGGTAGGAAGTCAGCTCTCATCAGCTCCCTAGTGGTGCACACCACACAAACAAACATAGATATTTCCATATATGATATTTGATATAGCACCCCCATTACCATGATAAAAGATTCTTTTATCCCAGTAAGTAAGATTCCAGTACTACCCGAACAAGTCTATACTCCTCCCAAACTTCTCATATGGAAGGCAGTTGTTGGATGAGATAATAATACAGTACAGAAGAGAAATAGTTGAGCTCCCGCTCCCTTCGAACATAAAATTGAAAATGAAAAGTAAGACGGAGTGACATGTTTAAATTGAAGGTGGGACGTCAAGGAACGTCTAATGTGTGTATTTGGTTCTCAGGAGAGAGACATTGGGGAGGGACTGTATGTATGCCTAATTGTTTACATGGGGAAAGTATAGAAGTGAACTGAACTGATAGTGTGTGTTTGTGTGTGTGTGTGTGTGTGTGTGTGTGTGATGTGTGTGTGTGTGTGTGTGTGTGTGTGTGTGTGTGTGTGTATGTGTGTGTGTGTGTATGCCGAGGGCGGGAGGAGAGTACACACAGCAATATACTACTATTGCCACACATCTCCGTCTCCTACGCTGCCAAAGTGTAAAGGCGGACATAAAATTCAGAGTGTGCCACTACCGCAAATTGACATTTTCGGTCTGGTCGGCTCCGATAAAACCCACGGCTTGTTTTCCATTACACGTTCCCTGTCTTCCACTCCAAGTCGATGGATTTCCCAATTTATTTGTGCAGTGTGAGCCTTGGAGAATTCCACTTCGTGTGTGCATTTGTTCTTTACGACGCGTAGACGGTAGGTCGATTCCCCACCGCCTAAAATTTCTGCCATTAATTCACCATTGTTATCCCAGAGAGGACTGTAGAGCTAAGGATGTGCTGTAAGAGGGGAATAGAAAAATAAAATGGTCCCATTTTCATCCCGATCCAATTTTCTTCATATCAAAGCCAGGAGCAGGTCACAGCATACTTCCGCATATACATACAAACACTAGCGCACGAACATCATAATCGAGCTCTGCACTAAAAATAATTGTTTCTTACCAAATATCTCATCCTTACCGCTTTTGCAAGTAGAACCTGGAACGGAGCCACACAAAGAGGCTCGATCATTATATTTATTGATGCTATATTGGCAGTCCTCGAAACAGGGTGGCAGAAACTTGCTGTCACCCTGGGAGCGGGAGGGAAGAATTCCCCCATTCTGCCTGTCACAGATATGAAACGATGAGGCGGAACTCTCCCCATCTGCCCAAATCCCAGCCTCCAGAGATAATCCTCCGGCCTGTCCACCTCTGTCTTCATTTGTTCATCGTTGTACTTTAATCCTGCCCATTTCATGTCAATGTTAAAATAATAGCTGTCAACCGGACTGATTTTGAGGGGGTTTCTGCTCCTGGAACTTGGAAAAAATTAGTAGGATATTTCTCCATTAGTTTGTTAGAGTATGAAATTAGTAGGATTCATCTCATCTTCTCTGAAGTCAACCAGGGATTGGTTGAGAAAATGTTAGGGAGTCCGACCCGTAGGATTTAACATATTACCGAGAAATCGTGAAAACCAAGTCTCACCTAAAATCCGTCGCCCAGTGTTGTTGGGGTGGTCCGTAGGGAGATTGTGAGAAGAAGTCATGACAATTTCCTTGTTTAATTCCTTCCGAGGTATAGTACTGGGATGGAGGTGTATATAATTCTGTAGGATATTGAATCAGGCGGGTGTAAGTAATTGGAAACGAGAAGTAGGATGTTCATTGGACATTTATCAACCTAATTTAGCTTGTGGAACGGGGGGTAAATTTAAATGACTGAGCCTTGTAGAAAGCGAGTGGGGAACCATGGAAATATAACCCCTTCACAGCGTTATTCCCGGCCCCCATGAATGGGAGCCAGATCGTATTCTTGAATCTCACACGCAGTATCCTTCAGGGATGAGAACTGGTAGGTCCATTTAAAGTGGAACAGTATCAATATGACTGAGCCATTACACCTTACAGGCCGGATAAGATACATTCATGGATGCATGGATACACACACACACACACACACACACACACACACACACACACACACATACACACACACTTATTCAGAGTCATACACAGCTGGTTCTTCTTCCGCAAATCCCGTTGCCCGTTCATCTTGACAACACTGCTCCGGAAATGGAAAAGTGTTCTCACGGGCTTGCCTCGGCACAAGCCGCTTTATTTGGTCCAATATTATTGGCAATATTCCTATGTTGGACACACATGTTCTCCTGTTCCTCCCTCACCTGATGTCCGCCACGGTGTAGGAGTAGGAATCGATAAGTATCTCTCGTCCCTTCCTCCTCTGCCTCTTCTGTGTTAGCTTTTCCAATGTGTGGTTTTCACAGGGAAATGATCTTGTTGTTGCTCCTCTCGTTGTTGGGAGGGAAGGTACAGGCGAGGAAGAAACATTTTCGCTCTCATGTGCCCCATTCCTTCTACTTCTTCCTCGGTAATCTCTATATTTTCGCCTCCATCATCCTCATACCTCTCCCTCCTCCATCTACCCTTCATGCTCCCTCCCCTCCCCATATTATTCCCTCCTCCAGAATTTTTACGTTGAGTCTGTCTTATATCTGTATATATCTTGTATTGATTTTTCCACAATCAGAATCATTCGCGATCCGGTTAGCATGTTAAGGCTTTCGCCTATTGTTATGTTGTTCCCAGCAATATGTTAGTTATATTTTTCATGGTTGTTCTTGCTGGAAATATTATTCTCCCGAAGCTGTGTCATACATTCTACTATTATAGCTGAACGAGAAAACTGTCGTAGATCCGAAATGCTAAAGATCATAGGGAGGAAGGATTCTAGAAGTTATGACAAAGCATGAAGGGGAAGAAATGCCATTAGAAACTCTACTTTCTCTGGCCAGGGTCACAGTTCACGGGGTTAGTCCTAGGTTGGAAACCTGGGGGAGGAATGTGAATCTGGAACCTGATACGGAAGTTAAGCTGTGATGGCATATGAAAAAGGGAAATTTGAGTGTTGTGTGTGTGTGTATGTATGAGTACAAAGTGGAGAAAATTTATAAGAGGGGTAGACATGATGCTGATTGACTGCTGAGCTAAGGTGATTACAGTCTGCCGGCTGTTGAAAGAGGAAAAGCAATAACCGGTAAATTCTACATGAGCATGATAATAACAGGAGAGAATACAAGCTGAACATTGCCTAATTGCTTGGATGGTGAGGAAAAGCAGCATTTACCCTACGTATAACTGCATGCTCTAGTGGGACTTACGGGCTCCTCCAGCAAATTGTACCCTATACTCACCGTATGAGATTGTTTCCGAAGATCGGCCCACTCACATTAGGGAGCACGGGTGGCTAGAGAGCGTCAGGACTTAATCGGAGAAATTTCAACTACATTACGGAGAGCTGCGAAAGTACCGCTAACGACGGATACAGAACAACGCTCTTCGTCGGGCTCAAATCCTGAAAATTTCCTATTCAAGAATGTAGGTTCGGGCTTGTACACGCGTGCGTATGGGGGGTGCGAACTTGTGTATGTATTTGTCTGTACACGGGCAGCAGCATCTGCCCCCGTGCCATGACTTTAAAGCGAGCAGGCTGAGGAGAATCCTTGTGAAAAAAGACTCGTCGTCTTTCGCGCGCGTAATACTCATGAAATTAAATTGAAATCCCCTTGCGGAAAATTGGGGCGGAATATTCATTCCTGACAGCTCGCAATAATGCATGGCCTATGTACTCGGTGGACCTTCCCTTTGTGTCCATTTCCCCCTCCGTGGATTTGTTTTCTGGGAAAGATAAAGGCTTTGAAGAAGAAATGATTGGCCAACATTTGAATTTTCCATTTGGTGGGATACGAGCTCTTTGGAAGCCAGCCAACCACGGGGGTTCCGACAGAGCTGGTTAACGGTTCTTTTCCCTTGTGAATCCAGCAAGCCTTCATCTTCCTCCTTATCCTGCTCCGTCGCCGCCACCAGCAGAGGAAAATCCCATGTCGTTTTCATTTAAATTCCACTCATTTTTACAGCTTCGCTCTTGGTGTGCCCATGCACATGACTGGTTGAGCCCGTCTGTGAAGGACAAATAATTCTTTGCTCCACTCTTTCCCTAATCAGTCTCATGTGAGCATTATTATCATGGGGATTCATGTAATCAGGGGACAGAAATAGAAGGATGTGTGTGAGGGCTTTGTTGATTTGCAAATGGGGATTTATCTCCTCCCTCATATCCTGCAGTGTCTGGCCTTTTCAAATGTCAGACTGTTCAACTTACCATAGGATCCATTACGAGATGGATGTGTCGGTAGTCAAGCCTCACCGCCCTGTTGACTGGTAAATTACTCAAGTTTCTCGTCTAAAAGAGTTGTTTAACAACAGGTTCGAAGTTGTTCCAAGGGTCATGATCATGAGAGTCGTATCTGTGAAACGGTGAGAGAAAGCGAACGGGAGGGGAAAATCGATTCGGAGCAAGTCAACTTGAATGTAAGAGCAAGTGAGGAAGGCAAAATCGGTCGACGTTGCACTGGCTTCTTGTTGTTACCGCGGCGCGGTCAAATGTGCCCTAGGTGTGTTGAAGGAATTTGGAGAGGGAGCACCGTGGGAGAAATCGGTGGTTCAACTATCCATAATCCTGGAGAGTATATAAGGACAGGGAGCAGTTAAGTTGCTCTGTGCGGGAAGAATAATTTGGAGGGGCCTCCTTAACGGCCGGGAGGTGGCGATGAAATATGATGTCCGTGGAAAGGATGCAAAGGAAGAGAGGAAACTCTATTGTTTCAAAAGTCCCACTGAGCCACGAGTGATGGGCTGAGCTGGGGAAGAAACTTTGAACTTCCGTACTCCACACTCCTATCACACAGTAATGAGGGCGTGAGAGGGTGAGTGAGAGACGGCGTGAGTAGAGGGAAAAATTGGGTAGATGCTCAAGTTTAGAAGCACTCAGCCCATCACGGAGTTTCTCCACTTTCCAATTAATAATTCAACGGCCGTTTTTCCGGATTGACTTGAGACTTCTCTCCGTCTAGGTTTTTGTAAAAGTGTTTTGCGTCATTAGTGACGAGGGTGAAGATGACGACGGAAAAGAAGTAGTCCTGCATTCGCTCCAACCACCATAGAAGCTGTTCTTTTATCCAAAGTCATCATCCACCCAAGCACTTGATATGTGCCACAGTCGGAGCCATTTCATTCAGTTGACAGGGTCCGTCACGCACCATTCCATTCTCTATATGCCCTGATTACACTTACTCTGAAATTCCAGTCCGGTTGTCATCCTAGTAAGCCCACTGTAAAAAACAGGAGATTCAGGAGGGCAAAGGACGAGTGGGAGAGGTAGAGCGGGAGAATGAAAGGAGGAGGAGTGACTGAGAATCCTACTGGATGAGGGAATTTCACTGTCAGCACTTTTCATCTTAGCAAATCGCACAATGGCCCTTCTCATTTCATCAACTACTTTCACAGATAGCCTCGTACAAAGCTGGTTTGCCGGAGAATGAGAACTGAATCAACCGCTTTGTTCTTCAAAATCTCTCATAGAGAGATGACAGTGTCAACATCCCCTTATTCAGTATTTCACGCACGTTTACTGAAACAAATGCTTATTAAATTAGTGCAAGTCCTGCTTTTGTACATGAGTTGATCACTTCCCCATCCTGGACCTCTCATGTTTAGTGAGTTCCGATGAGTAGAGGGTAGGAACACATTTTAGTGAGAATTAGTGGTTGTCAAAGAGTTGAGTGCTATGATTTGGAAGAGCTTCCTCTTTTCTTAAACCAGAGTAATGAGTAAGAACAAGTTGAAAAGTTGGGATTTCCGTAACTTGAGAAGCATGTCCGGACAGGTCGTCTCGAACACAAAGAAGTTATGGCGCGAAAAGTGGAAGGATAAAATTTAACATAATCATAAAAGTAGAAGTTTGCACCATCTAGGATTCCGACCTTGCATTTGTAGCTTACGTTTTAGAAAGGGGATGTGATGCCAGGACCGTGCCAAGTGTTACTTTCGTAGTTATCACTCACACAAGGGAGCTCGCAGCGATGAGGTGCGGTTCCTGTTGAACAGTTATAAATTTCGATTTTAATATTTTATAAAAATAAAGTATTCATGCCCTGTGGTCTTTTAAATTCCATCGAAAAAAATTTCTCATTTAAAAGTTTGTTTATTATACTTCTGCTCTATTGTTACCCAATAGCTTCCTTACGTTCCAAAGGCAGTATGCCGTGAAGTGCCCTTTAATTTCCCATTTTGTCTCCATGTGCAAGTAGGATCAAGTCAGGCTTATTGTCAACGGCACTCTCTACAGCCTGGGAGGCAATGGTACGATCTGTGGCACGATCACTGTCAGCAAGTCCGCAAGTTTCATGTTTTTACCTCAGTGGGGTGCGCACTAGACACTGTCTCTTATGAAGTAAGGATTTTATCACCTGCGGTTTTACCATGCTCTCCAGTAACCAGCCCGATGGCGGTGGCCTGAAACTAGTGATGTATGTACTGCTTGGCAAGTAAAAAGGACATAAGCAATGGTTGCTGTTGCTGGCTCCCCCGCAGCGATATTTGAACGTATGGTGCATCGGTTCAATTATTTTTTCCTTTCATCCAAAAATAAATGAGATTAATGTAAACATAATGGATTTATACTATTTTTATTGAGTCAGCAATGTTCAAGCTAAAAGCATCGAGAGTAATCGGCTAAATGGGTGGTTAGAACTTTAGTGCTATTTGAGAAAAATTATAGTTTTTAAATTGTTCTCCCTATACTCCAGAAATCTAGTAATTGTTTATTTCTAACGTAGCTACCTACAGCGTGTATAGACTAATGAGATCCCCGAATCTGTCTTCTTTTCATTATTACCCTTCATTCTGAGCCAGTGGACCTGAGTGTACTTCAACTTGTTATCCCTTCCATGTTCCACTCTCTTTCAGTCACGCAATCGATTTGGAATCCGTGTGAAAGTAAATCTTGGTACGTGCAAACCGTATTCCCCTCTGTCCGTGTGTATGTGCTCCCTGAAATCCTCCGACCACAGCAGAGGCAGAGCTGGATGTCCTCCGCCCATTCACATTCACCTGACCCGATTCCTAAACCACCTCGTAACACGGGAGCCGGAAAACTACGATGGAAGTTAGAAATCGGATTTCATTACGGATCAGCAATCAGGAAGGGATCCAAATTCGAGAAATAAACACGGCCATTTCAGTGTACTAATTAGTAACGGTGTCACCCCATCTCTGGCGGTTTCTCTATGTGGAAACTCACTTTTACAGGGAATGTAAGGGGATCCTTATGGACTCGTATCACAACATCCATATTTTTACTCCAAACCACCAGAGTGGAATGGGCAGTAACAATGAGCGTAACCGAATACTGCATGATTTTGTACCACATTACAACCGTGCTCAGATACAGGGCTTATATGCCCGCTTTTATGGATGACCAAAGGCAGCGGTCTGGACAAAAGTTTGACAGGGAAAGAGATTCATGGCCGGTATACTATAACCACCAATACAACTGCCATGGGGCAAAGAGAAAGAAATTCATGTTTTGTATGCATGAAATTCTCTCATACAACCCGTCATTGGTTACCGCATGCAACCTATATGCCTGATCAAGCGGTTTGAATTGAATTACAACTGAGCATGCAGAGCGGGCTTTTCAATTAGCCACCCCTACAGAGCTCTGTGCCACAGTGCCAGTTGCATACCACAGATGAATTTATCGGTTTCACATTAACTACATCCATACGCTTGCTCTATATTCTTCGCCTTGAAGTCCGGGCTTGTATGAACTATGCAGCTGTTTATTTTGAACTCAGCTGATTCCGTTGTGAATTTTGACCACGAGTGGCTACTCGGACATGGATTCCCCTTTATGAGTACCCTTACCCAATTTTCCAGTAATTTAGACAAAAGAACCCGCCCGCCCGGCTCATGTTCCAACCGTTATTCATGAACATCCGTCCTTTCATCCTGTACACCCAGTCTCCGTGTAACCACTAACACATCCCCAGACTACGATAAAACTCTTCCAGAGCTTATGATACTGGTCCACGGATATCATGACAATGGAAGAAAATCTCGGTTTCTCGGTCTAGTCCGTGCAAACCGCAGGAGCACCCACATTTATTATTGATGCTCATCTGTGATATCATTAGTAATGTACTTCGTCTACTCAACATGCATCAAATAAATGCAGATTTTCATTGTTTTCCCCTCTTTAGTTCATACGGAGACAGTTCGCACTGAGTTGTGCTAATGCTAAAGTTTCTAATGCTCATTATTTCTGTATACCCATGTCTATCTATTGTTCTAGTACTCTTTCCCATATGAGTACTGTTTGGTGTGACTGTAAATTCAGTATGATCCACTCCTTGTATGCCCCCTATCTCTCTACATACTTCCCGCATTGTGAATCGTGGGAGTTCTTGAATGAGATTTTTTGGATACTGGAATATTCGGACTTTTAATACATATTTTAGTGGCTCCCGCATAACCCTATTGTTAACCTAGCGTGAGATGATTCTGTATCACTGTTGCGTTCTGTTGTGACCAAATTCTTCCCACACTATTACGTTCTTCCTGCACTCTCCACATGCACACTCTTACTCAATGGTACTCATTCTCTTCGCCGTGGAATGGTAGAACCACTATGGCGTTTTAGTACCTCAGACAATACAGGAACCAATCTCCTCCATTTTTATTTCTCTCCTGCGTTTTATCTCTTTTTTATACTTCCGTCCCTTTCAGAGCCGTAAATTTCTGAGAGAATCAGTTTCCTTCCTCCTTTGATTTTGTTCAAAATCTTTTATCTTGAGACGGTGTGCGCTTGTGACGAACCCGCACTGACTGCTGTTTTGTGTGTCTCCTTGATCGGAATCAAGTCATTATAAAAATATAGCATCTAGTCAAAGGTATATTTAGCTGCTGTGTGTGGGAGGCGACTTCAATGTTATTTGACCGGCAATCTAGTTATTAGCAATACAGCCCTTTCTGGACCGCATTCCTGATGTACCTTTTATTGGCACACAGCGACAGTGAACCGTAACGTCCTCCCCTCTCTCGCCCATCAGCGCACGTCGCTACCAGTGTTCGAATTTCTAAATTTTCTTCAACCATGCCCACGTTCTTTCCGGGCAACTGCATACTCTTTACTTTCCTATCCTTGTGCGTCTTTCCCATGATTTTAAAATTGAATTTTGGGATAATTTCCCTCATATTACTCTTTCATTTTCATATTATTCACATCATGCCATTCAAGATGTAGTTTCAATTGACAATCATCGTAATTAAATTGCTGACGTCCGTTTTAGCTTGAATGGATAAATGGGGTTTGTACAATGTGAGATTTTTTGAATTGCAGGGGTCTACAGGAGTGGACACCGCAATATTGTTGGAGGCCCATGGACTTGTCACAGACATGCTCATGGACCACGCAGCTCTGCCCGCACACATTGTTGCCGGACTGAAGGCCCTCGCGACACTTCTCACCCCCCCACCCCTTACTCTACATTATCAGCATCCCAGACCAAAGCCAGCTCCGCTGACGCTGTCAACGGATCCAGAGTACACTTCAGACATTGATGAGATCCCTTACACTGGTGAAAAGATTTGGAACATGCAGGCTAAAGTAAGTATCATATGGGCTGCTTCCCATTTCCATATCTATATTCCAATGTTAACTCCTATTTGCATCCGAGGGAACGTCGGAAGCGGTAGTGAGACATTCTTCCGAATAAAGGATTACTTAGATACTATCATAAAATAAAACCTGCTGTCTCGTCTGTTACAGTCCGCTAGGAAAAAGTAGATTATGTTATGGGCAACTTTCGAGCAGTTTGATCCGTGCATGATTATGGAAATCCAAAGGTAAAGCGTCTCTTGCTCGAAAAGTCAGTTTACCGGAAGGCATTTAACCGAGTAAGTAGGCTACGACCTTTGGTCGACACCCCTTTGTCGAAACGAGACTTCAGCGAAAGACCATTCCCGTTCGACTTTTGCACGACGGCACTTGGTCGAAAGTCACCTTTACCGAATACTGTTCACCTACACTTTTCCCAGAAAGTCACCTTTACTGAATCCCGTTCACCGACACTCTTAGGCTACGTGACTGTACGAAATAGGAGTCGGTACACCATATTTTCAATAAAGTTATGTCGGTAAATGGGTTTCGGTAAAGGTGACTTTCTGCAAAAAGGTGTCGGTGAACGGGATTCGGTAAAGATGACTTTCGGTAAAAAAAAGTGTAGATACAGGATTTGGTAAAAGAGACGTCTTCGGTCAGGAATCGTCCGGGTATCTTGATCATGACCTGGAATTTATTGTGGTGAAGAATAAAAGGGATACAGAGGGCCAATAAATCTGTATATAAATATTATGAATGCATCAGGAAACAGTTTTAAGTGCGATCAGATTTCACTGCATGGATTCGTATACTATGTGAGGTCGGACTAAATGAAGTATTCTGAAGATTTGAAAGCTGAAATTTACTTTGACATTGAGGAAGGTTGTTATGTTCATGCTGACGTATCTTTTGAAACTTGGTCCTCCTCTGTATCTTCAACTTGTGAGGACGACATCCAAAAGCTTTTATACTCCAATGTTGTATTTACTCCAAGGATTCCCCAACAATTCCTTTCATTATTTTCTAGAACGTCTCAAAGGAACGTTCATTGAATGTACTCATATGTTTCACCCATCCGCGAGAGAATTTGTAAGTAACTTGAGATGAGAGAGTGGATTATTGAACTATAGTTTAACAAAATTTAGCAAATTTTCCATCACTCCATTCTACTTCATTTCGAAAGGGGTTAGTTTCCCCTTGAGGGGATGTCTAGTGTTCAAAGTGTGTAGGCAGGATCCTTCGACCATTATTGTTTGGAGCAATGAATGCCGTTCCTCGTCAAATTTACAGAGTTTTCAACTAAAATTCGGATACGGTACGATCCATTTTAGACGTGATTCCAGGATGTGTGAGGCCCATTCAGCCTGTTCTCTCTTCCCCGAGGACCCTCGACATGGTCGGGGCATGATTTCATTCCATATACTCTCGTTCAAAAGACAGACGAGATGACATTGGGGAGTGACAACGGCTGAGGATGTGTGGTACATTAGAGACTGGGCTAGTCTTTGAAAGCATTTGAGTCTCGTACATATGCACGTAAATCCTGCGTGTCTTCCATACAGATGCGGGTGTAAAAGTACGTTACGTTTGGGCCTTTCCCCAACCCCCACGCTACTAGAATGTTACGGACAGAGTAGGAGGCCAACCGCTGCTGTGTGGTATAGTTGGCATCTTGCTCGGGCTTTGTAGCAGTAGCGGGCATGCTAATACACAATAGCGTGGAATAGTTCACAAAGTTGAGCTAAAAGTTGAATTGTAAATTCGCGGTTAGGAACGGCAGGAAAGTTTGAGATGTGACAACTAAATGTTTCTTTTTATTTTCTCCCCTCTTACACCATGACTGTGTTACGAACGAAGAGGAACTCAGGACCGTGTAAAAAAGGCAGCGTCTCCGCTAATCTTCTCAGACGGATGTCGACGAGTACGTGGACGACCACAACGAGTGCCACGGGAATGCCGACACTTGAGCCTCAACCTCATGCTCGCCGCCGTCGGTCCGCTTCCTTCCGCTCAGCCATGGGTAACATTCTCTCATAATTTCCAACAATTACGTTATCACCACACTGACGTTCTTCCCATTCTTCCTCCTCCCCTTGTCAGTCCACCGGATCCTTTTCATCCGTCTTACACCGTGTCAATGACCTCTTCTTATATTCTGGACCGGCATGACTGCATTCTTTTTAGCATTCCGCTAACATCGGCCCTATATAATATATCTCTCACCAGCAATAGTCCAGTGCACTTCAAGTTTTGTATTTTCCTTTGCAGTACAAACGCAATGCCCCTTTCTCAGTGGTTCATTAGTTGTGAGGAAATGTAGGTCAATTGTATTTACGCTTGGATCTGAACCCATCTACTCTGTTGAAGCTACTAAATTGCCCTCCCCCCTTGGGAGTAATGGAGTACGGATAGAGTAATTTTGAATCACATTTGTTCTAACTGGAAAGTTTAATGAGTATGGCTCACAGCCCCTTGAGGGCCTTGTCGTATGTCCTCTGAATAAAATGGCAAAGAGTCCCGCTTGCACGTCCTAGAACCTGTACTCCATTTTTGCTTGGAATTGAAGTATTGCACCAGATATGAATGACGGAATTGTGTGGGATGAGATAAATGGTGGAATTTTTAGCGTATGAGAAGGAGATACCGTTGTAGTAGAGGATTCTCAGCCAAGTCGTGTACAGGTGGCATGGAGTTCCAATGTTGCCACCTCCTTTGAACTGAAGGGCTCTGTTGAAGCCATGAAGAAAGTTTGTGTGCTGAGGCTCCGGGGATTACCAAAGTTCCGCCACTGGGCTTTCATTCGTAAATACTAATAATGCAGAGAGTGTTTTAGCACGTATTTGCATTCATTCTCTAAACCTTCCACTGGCAGGGCTTTTCCTACATAATAATACTAATAACAATACTAAGCAGAGATTCCGTTCCAAGAGCTTCCAGCTAGAGGGGAGGCGTAGGCAAGACGGGAAAAGTTGTCAAAGTACCCCATGACGTCAGTTCTTATGTATACCATTGAAAGGGGATCACCAAGGCGAAGGACTTGAAGAGCTGTGCGTATGGGGAATTGGAGAAAAGGGAATTAGGCATTAGAAAAGTTAGTTATGACAGGAGAAGGTGGCAAATAAGGCTATGTACATGTGTCATTTCCTTCGGCCGACCCATTCCACTTTTGTCCATTATTACTCTACGGGCAAACCACGCCCATTCCCTCGTCAATGTACACACACTTCTTTGAATGGACGACAAAATAATGGACGGCACTGTATCTCAGACGGGACACCTGGAAGCAGTCCAACACAGCCCTGTAGCCTCGTGGCCATCGAATCGTCCTCGAGCAGTTCGACCCGAGTCCAGTCCACATCATCGCCATCACCGTCCACCCATCATCATGTCCCTGCCTTGCAGGCTTCTCATAAATCTCGCAGCTTCTCCGCCAATGCCCTTTACGCTTCTTCAGGTTTGCTCTTATTTCAATAATAATTAATAATACCTATTTCATCTATGATTCTTCCGCTGGAAGGCTAAAAAGAATTACAAAAGCTTTCCTGTGCCATTCCCTGCTTGATTCATTGAGCAGTAGTAGTACGAAATGCAGTTCCCGCTTTCAGATCCTGGCAGCTATTCGCACGTACCTATTTGAATTAAAAATCTGCTGAAATCCTTGTCCAGCCTGATCCTTATCCCTTGATTATTTTCCATGGGTACTTGTGTGAAGGATCATGCGCTATTGAATTTCTAGAGATGTAGATCATTTCCCCGCCATTCTACTTAAACATGACCAATTCGACGATTTTTTAGCATGGCTGACAAGCCCGCAGCACTTTGCAGTTTCTAGGTGGAGTATCAATTAATTCGATATAAATTTAATAATAAACAACTAATAAATAGCTACAAACCGATCTCTGGTTCCGACCCGTGGAGCCAGTCAACTGCAAAGAGCGCGAGTCTGACCTAGGTAAAACTACATTAGCGGGAGCAGAGGGGAAACAAGAGAACAATCTAGTTAGGGTTGAGTGGGCCCATCCATAGGAAAGAGCCGGAGGAAAGATGACAACAGGTTTGAAAATTATAGCAGCACTAATTAGTTTAGTTCATAGAGGGAGGTATCTGTGGAGTATGTGAATGACGACCGTGGAAAATAGACTCCATTCGCTCACTCACCCATGTGCTTTGTTTCTTCTAACATTGTAGAATTTAACAGAGCCGACAAAATACTCCCTCTCATATTATGACCCTTTTTGCTACACACATTGTGTTATATGGACGCGTCGCCGTGGAAAACATAGTAGTGAATGATAGCTAGTACCAGCGTATAAAGTTTTTTTTTTCATTGTGTTAGTAGGCGGATATTAAAATTCAGACTCATAATGTCGGATTTGGGACTTGAATCCCCGCAAGTAGCTAGTATGGCGGAAATGAAATAATTGGATGGAACTCTAATTATACCTCACACAGTCGTGGACCAAATGGTACTGTACGAGCATTCGGCACATTCTCTCTTATCGTAGTTCTAAATTTTCATCGTCACTTCAATCTCTGAGGTCGAAAACTGTTAATTAATGGTAGAGCGGAGCCTTTCACAGAAGACGGTCCCTCCGTCCATCCACACGAAAACTCCCGAATGGACGGGCCGAATCGAACAACATTTTTTGTACGTTTGAGTGCTTGACGAAGGCGTCATTACGAAACCGATTTATGCGTACGTGTATCAGTACAATGCGATGCCATTCCATATTCCGGTTGTCCTTTTGCTACTGCTCTAAGCACAGCCGCATCTCCCCTGCTAAAACTAAACCTGGCATGAAACAGTAACTAGCTATAACTAGGGGGTGACTAAATAATGTCAAGGAAATTCCGTCATTGGCAACGACGCTCCGAAGGCGACACCAGGACACAAGCAAAGGGTTTCGTGAGGAGGGATTATTATGCACGTCTTAAAATGCATACCAAGACAGTAACAGTGTGACAACTGGTTACTCTTTAAGCATCGTGGGAGTTTTCCCATCGGGTTGCCCATCCCACATTGGCATTAGACGTCCTCAACCCCTCTTACTACAATTCTGTTATAGATACTATTAGACTTTTTGAAGTAAAGATTCAAGTTCTGAAAATAGCAAATTACATCTCACTTAGAAGTAATTCAGTGCGTACTAGCAATACTCGTAATCTGACCATCTCATTTACCAGTTTTACATAGCCGGCATCCAGTATATTTCCAGTCACTGTTGAGAACAGCAGGAGATAATTTTCAGGACACAGCGGATTAAGAATATTCTGAACACGCACATGTGAAGCACAAGGGATAAATTGGGTGCACTGCAATGTGCTAGAGTACATGTTCCTCTGTTGTCAACAACTCAGGACGGTGAGCCTTTATAGATCCGTGTACATGGAGAAGATATCTCATGTATAGGTGTCTCTACACTCGCAAGGATCTTGGCCACGGGAAGTAATTGAAATCGATTTCCGGTTCACTTCATTCATTTCCGGCTCACATTATTATCAGGAAGTTAGAGAATTCATCCAGGTTTTGCTGCCTGCTGGACCCAACAAAGGTGTTCAAATGCTAACTTAGAAATGAATGAATTCGTGAGATTTTGGCATAGGCAACGAACGCCTGACGCTATTTACAACGTTTATAGCAAGACATGACAGATAAGGGGGATTTGGGACATATCAGCAGATAACCCAACCACTTAATGCAGAGCTGCTGCCAACCATGGTGACTGTAGGCTGCACTGTCAGTCTATTGCTGACAGTAATTTGGTTCTGTAGCATGAGTGAGAGGCCCCTATGACGAAGGCTGGGAGAGAAGGCATCCACGGACTTATAGTCTAAGCAAAGAACCAGCACTTACCACTCGCCTAGTTGATGTTGAAATCGGAGGAGCTGGAGCTTTATTTTTTCCAGTCCATCTGAGAACAAAATCTAGTTTATTGAAGACGAAGATTACTAGAGCTGGAAGACGAGAGGACCCTTTTTCAGAATGTCGACGACTCACACAGCGCTTTCCTGTTCTCAACAACTCCGCTCATCTATGCAACCGAGACAGACACAGTAGTAGGAGTAATTATTTAGCGTAGGTGATGCTGTATAGTTTGAAGATGACGATAGTGAATCCATCCTTCCTCAGATCCTTCTCCTTTATCACTGAGCTAACGAGGCAAATTGAGTTACGACAACTGGAACCTCCAGGCAAAGCAGACCAATGATCAACACATGGTGCTAACGAAGTCAACTTCAAATTGAGGCAGAAGTCGTGTTGAGAGAGAAAATAATAATTCCATCCTGTAGCCCTTTTCCACTCCACTCACATTTGTACGAGCCCCGCATTGCAGTTTTGCGAAGCAATATACACAACTACAACGTTCAGTGGTACGCACGGCACAACTAAATAGTGCATAGTGAAACAATATTCTGAATTTTTAGTGTTAGCAGTACGTGTTTCAGGAATCATTTCCGGCTGTGGAAATTTAATCATGCAGGATTCTCATGATCTCAAATACATGTATGAGCGAACTTGTAGTGCACTGAGAGAGGAATGCAAAGTGGGGCATGAAAGACTTTATAAGGACAAATCTCGTTTTATGTCATGGCTAATAACGGAGCTTTATTAACTTTCGCACTCTTTTCCCTCTTTCGCCATCCTTTGGCTTTAATCTTGAAAGAGATGGAAATACCTAACATAATCTACCATGCGCTCGCACAGTCAATAGTAGAATCATGAGCTTCTTACCACTGAGCACCATATGACGACATCTGCCCGAACCTTAAGCCAGAAATTTCATGTAAAAAGGGTTAGAGGTCTTTGTCTTGTGAAGAGGTAAATCTTTACCATAGTCAGGTTTTTTCTTTACTCTTGCCGTAAGTCGTGTCTCTCGAATCTCTGAGCATATATGTCAGCAAAATCTCATTACAATTTAGCCCTCAGTCCTCATGAGGAAATGTTCATGCATAAATTCTTATGTACCTTGTACCTTGTAACCCAATGGAGACAAATTGTACTCTGTCAAAGGTGCAGGACGGAAAGACTAGATTTTTTTTCTTTATTTCTTAAAAAATCTTAGTTTTTTTACTGTACGGAGGTAGAATTACTTCCTTCAACCCATGCCTTCCCGATTTTACGCATAACTACATGTATACTCCCGACTCAAATGTTGCTCCTCACGCACTTCGACGGATTCATGGCGTGCCTCTGTAGTAAAAACACATGACATTGGGTAAAATCTCATCAGTTTCCATCATTTTTATTTGATTTCCTTGACATCTGTGTTCCCCCTCACTTCTCTACACATAACTGCCTGGACTTACGCAAAAGGACAAGTTAATTTTTGGGTCGTGTCTCTTTTAAAAATTAAATGATTACTGCAATGTTCCCCTAAGCACCCATGCATAATGAAGTGAAGGAGGGTGTGTGCTGCATATTTGTATATCCATGCAGCTTACACAACGCATTAACGTATATAAAGCTCTAATCTCTAGCTCTGAATACGGAGGAAGAACGAGAATGGTACTTTTATATCCACACTCTTAGTTCTGGACATGTATAAATGAAGACATTAGTGCTTAAGACCAGCAGCCGGTTTAAACTTTTAATGCGAATGGGGAAGGTTATCCCTTTAATTACATGCTTGAGTATGTCACGGATCATGGCAATATATTGGGTTGGCCTGTTGGAGGGGAGGTAGGCGAGGGATCAACTGTAGGACTTTTTCCCATGATAGAATCCTTGTTCATTTTATGGGAGCGCGGCTCACCGTGGATTGAGCATGTGAGGAAGCCACTGCTACAAAATGATTCCGTCTGAATCTTTAGTATCATATGCCACGTCAGAAGAATGAGTGGTTTTAATCAACCTCGGACTGGAAAAAATGTACATGGAATTGAATTTTCATTTGATTGCCTTCGCAGTTTAGAAAGCAAGTAATAGTGTTGTACTTGTGTCTAGACACACTGCTCAGTTCAATGTGTAGTACCAGTATGCTATGTGTATTTGCATGTATGAGCATCATGATGTAAGAAAGATTACTAAGTTTATGCGACTTTCTTTTTGTTTTGTCTTTTATTTTCATGTTGGAATGCCAAACTTGACGCTGCAACTGTTACTGCTCGATGATGACGTTGATACTGGTGGTGATGCGGATGCTGGTGGCGATCCCTCCAACCGATTATCTCGTGCATGGTGTGATGTACATAACCTGATGCCGTTTATTACGTTATGGATGACTTGGCACGGGAAAATATCTGAATGTTGATGCCACCACGACCACCAATGATGCAACTACTACTAATACCACCATTACTACCTGCTACTTCAACTTCATGCACCACACGCTGCTGACAAAACGAACTTCGGATGAACCTGACATTTTTTAACAACCGAAACATCCGTCAAACGTATTTTTACACCTGACTAACGAAAACGAATACAACAAAACAATTGTTGACTGTTTTATTCATGTCCACGGACGACTTGTTTGGATGTAATGACGCGCTCCCGCGGCCCATGACAACTGTGTACACGAACTGTAAACGGCTGCATGAACGATCCCACGGGGTCTGGAAAAAAGATAGTCGCAGGCGGTATAGCCAGCAGGAGATGACCACGGGTCAACGGAAGACCGTGTGTAGCCTTCACCCACTATCTCCGTCGGATTTAACTCATTTGAGTGCGTTAGCGGCGAGGTCCTCCTCAGCTAACGTATCTACGACTGCTGCCTCCTCCTCTTCGGTCGTGAGCAGTCCGGCGGGAACCCCGATTCCGTCCCCCCTTCACTCACCTCTCCCCTCTCGGGATCCCAGCCCTTCCGTTCCTGACTCCACCCGTCGTCGAAGCTCATCCCCGCCTAAACTTCTGTTTCACCCGAGCTCATCCTCATTTGCAGTGACTGCTGAAGACGGTGGTCCTGGAAAAACCTACTTGGAAAATCCTGATGATGACAACTGTAGCACGGCCAGCACTCTCGGAGATGGTCCGGGACCTCCATCCACAACTTACTCTTACCCCGACAATCTCTCAGCCCATCGGCACAGTCCTGTCACTTTCACGCTTCAGGAGCCCCTTGATAATCAACCCGCTTCCTCAGCAACTGAGGAGGATGTAAGTTTTCACAGTTTAATTATGTTTTTTGCGCGAACACTAAGCTCATAATGTGCTGCTCTCAGCAACCGTTCCTGCTCTCAACTGGGAAGCACCTCAGTCTCACAGTGGGAGTATGACATGGATATACTCCTCCTCAAGCCGGGAATCATGATATTGTAAATATCTAACTTCTCGGAATCACTTACACCTTACACAACTCCAAGACCTTACCATATGGAAGGGAATATGCTTATCTCCTCCCAACGATACTTTAGCAACGATCAAAGAATTTATCTGTTCGATATTTCAGTCGATGGGATCTTAGAGGGAACTGGGGGAAGGTATAAAGGTACTCCAGGTTCAGTTGTATAAAATCGTCAGAATATCAGGTCTCGAGGGAGGAGAGAGTATGCCTATATACCGGCAGTTACTGAACAAGAGGGAGACACATTGCGTGCCTTTCGGCTGTTGGAATCAAATTTTGTCATCCTCCTACCGAGTACACTTGTATGAGCTCGTACGATGTGAGATCCGAAGGTAAAGTGAAAGTATAAGGGGCAGGCATCCTCCAGCGTGCAGTTTCACTGGCATTATTTTCGGGAAGGAAAAAATATTTCTCACGTTTATGCTATCAGTGTTAGGCTACTGAGTCAGCTGTTTAGAGAAAGCATGTAACCATCAGGAATCACGAAGCCCGAGTACCCGTCTCCACTCTCCATTGCACTGACTCCCCGGAAGGTATAATCAAACTTTTCCAACAATTGCATTAGAATCTCAGGTCCATCCGACCAAAACACAAGTCGTGAGCTTGGAAAAGTGGAAGTCTTCTTTGAAGATTTCTGTTGGGAAAGGATTGCGACGTCGAGGAGAAACTCTTTGTGGGAAAATAAAATTCTTATCATACCGTCCATGATGCTAGGTGCATGGTAATGAGAGATTTGGCACGGGCAAGGTCGTACTGAATTCATGTGAGGTAAGAGGAACCGGGAAATAAAAAAGAAAAATTCGAAAGACTTTTCATCCCAGATGAAATGCTTGTGGTACAAACATATTGAGGCGAGAAGAAAGGAGTATGCGTTTCACTGCTGAGGAGGACGGAGGAGTAATAGATCGTAGACAGGCTCTACATTTCCCTTCCAATTGATTTTTGTGGTTGCTCAGGAATGTGGCACGAATTTCTATCCTTTATCCTGCCCGAGCTTATGCAGCGTCATCCGCATCTCTCCACTCTTCGAATCTCCCAATATGCCTAGGCAGAAATCGACTCCTTAGCGAATCTGATGGAATGATGGGAGCAGGCACATACACTACAGACACGGGAGAGAATGCCACACTTTTTATACTCAATAGCAATTCCTGTGGAAATCAACGCGGTTGTTTGTCTTTGCTCCATCCACCCCTTTCCACTGGCATAGTACCGGAATCCCTCTATAGTCGTCATTCCATTGTCATTCTGTCACGGCTAGGGCCTGGTTGATCTAATGAGTTTCCACTGTAATGGGATGCCTGCTTCGTGGCCAGTGGCCGTATCAGTACACCGCAAACCAATGTTATAACGGCCATAAACGTGATATCGTTATTCTTACAGTTAAAATCAACTTCACTGAAGAAACTATTGGATTCTATGGGGAAAATAAATCAACTGTTAAAATTGAGCTAACTGAGATATTTTTATGATTATTTAAACTAAAATATTTTTACAATAGGGCAATACAGGGTGTCTGAAAATGATGTCCACAATTTCTTCCGTGAATAAAAGTCAAACCATATAGGGTCATCATCTCATCATTGGGAGCTCAAATTCAAGTCGAGTCTTTTAGATTACACCGCCTAGAATATCGGCAAAATCGTCGCTTTAGGTTAGAAATAGTAGTCGCAAATTCATTTTTGGGAGTGTTTTAGTATGGGCGTTAGCAGCAACTTTAAATACATCAATAGATCAAAGGAGCTGTCAGAGTACATGTTGTAACTTGATCGAGAGCCGCTGGCAAGGGTAACTTATTTTAAGATCGAAAAGTCATGTTGTAATATGTTAATAGTCGGGTCATCGTAACTCGCATTCTCAGATGCCCCAATTTTTTAATCAAAGGAGTAGACTACCCTTGCAAGTGCGTCTGTAGCAAGCTACACCTCATGCCTTTGTGTCGACCTGTTTGACTGAATGGATTTCAAGCTGCCAAAAATGCCCAAAAAATGTGCATTGAACTATTTCCGAACTACCCTGAAGATTTTGCCGTTATTGCAGGAGATATCATCCAAAATACTGAGATATAATTTGAGTTATTGCTGATGGTCCGAGCGGTTTTGATTTTATTCACGAAAAAATCGAGGACATCATCTTTGGACACGTCATTCTGTGAGAGCAGGTCGTAAAAACGTATGTCAACCAAATGCTGGTGTACTTTTCTGGCACAGTGGCCCATTACTAGGAATTACCCTATAGGGACAAGTTCATCACGGCGCAGTGGAAGAGATTGTTTTTGTGCTCCACTGTTCACTAATTGTGTTCTTCACAGGAACACCACCACGAACCAATTAAATTCGAAGGATTTAATTGAAAATCCTGGGAGGATGTCTTGCTTCGTGGTAAAAAACAGAGCTGTTAAACGGTCAGCCATTAATTTCGTGTCACCGGAGGATTGGACCTCGGGATAGTATAATTAAGTGTACGATAAAACTGGCAAATTTACCCTCATGATGTGGTAGGTAGGATTCGTGTAGAATGATACGCTGTGTCTGATCTGTGAGAGTGAGAAGTTAGTAACAGTTGAATATCAGTATCAAAGGAATACAAGTCTGAAGACATGCCATGTAAGATAAACGTTATCCGATGTCTCTGCTACTACAGGGAAAGAATGTCAATCTTGTCTCTCATCGGTGGGCATATACTAATCGTTCTCGAAGAACTTCCTCCTATTTAAAGTATGTTGAAGGAAAAACGAAGCAAATTTTCTTGAAGAAGTATGGATTGAAAATCGGATTAATTCATTGATGAATTCTATGGTGTTCGTTCTCTGTCAAGGTGAAAGCGGTGCTAAATACCTCTCCTTGGAAGTGGCTGAGGAGTAGACTTTCACATGGTTGCTCCAACTTCATAGTGCATCTTTCCCTAACAATGAGTACTGCCTGGAGCTTCGCGGATTCGGAATTCTGTGCCTTCAAACTACACGTGGGGAAAGTTGGTTCATTGCAGAAGTTAGGAGAAAGAGAGCATAGCTGGGATCCCCACACGATCTCGTATCTCAGTCGTTCAACTTACCCAGTCATTCTGTGTTCAAGCAGTGTTAGGGCTGAACTAATATTAGTCACGCCTGCAGCTGATTATCGTCACGGTACCGACCCTCCCGCTGTGACCACATATGACATTTGCTCAATGGCGAAATCATGGTATTTAGGAATAGACCCTGGGAACAAGGCTGACGTGGCTTTTGTGTGATTCTGTTGATGACTCTGAACATATGTACGGTGCTCGAGGGCGATTGTGTACATGGTGTGTGTGTGTAAGTTAGTGTGTGTGTGTGTGTGAACAAAGGGAAATAAAAATATTATTTAATTTAGCCGGGACACAAATGAATTCAGAGCTAGGTGTATACGCAGGTCTTTTCGGTAGTAAACCCGTCTACCCAATACTAATAGCCGCTGTAATGAGTTTATATTCCCTACCGACCCTTTTGTCCCATCTTCTCATGAGCTGGAAAGGGGTGGGATGTGATTTTCTCTTTTTTAGCAAACAAATCCTTTGAAGTATATCCTCCGTTTATTAAATATTTCTCCCACACAGCACAATACAACGGCCAAGGACTTTTGCTTGAGTGGGAGACCGAAAATTGATTACTGTCATCTCCGTCTTAGCCTGTCACAACACTGCAGGACAAGAGTTGCGGGCCAAATTTGTCCATATCTTCAATGTCAGTGAATATCGTGGCATATCCTAGAGTAGTACTATATACAACAGACCCACAAGTTCATAAAATCATATGAAAGGGCCTACTTCATACACTCCGGAAGACGACGAGGAGAACATCCTAACTTGTTCCTCCCAACCTTGAGTTCTTTTCTTATATCACCAAATTCGACGTCGAGTTTGTGAGGAGCAAGGCTGAAAGAGAGTGAGGTTCTGATAGAAAACTTTCAATCCGTCATTATTTTTGGTCCCTGTTTTTTATCTTACAGTACCAAGGCCCCCATCATCATCCCCTTTTCTTGTCCTTGTCGATTCTCAAATAAGCTGCTGAATTCAGGAGGCCAAGTGAAATGTAAAAAATTTTCAAACTGAATACACAAGGGGAAGAGCGGGTAGGACAAATTGAAACCTTGTAAAACTTCAGCTTCCGTCCTTGATGTTTACAAAGGCCCATAATCCGATGGCAGTCTCAATTTTGATGGAATTATATATACAGAACTTTTATCCCTCTACTGGGACATGGTTTCACAGTACTAGAAGTCATAGAGTTATCGTTAGCCTAACGATAATACTATGGCTTGAGGAAGATTGTATGTATGCAGTTGTTGTCTTAATCAGTGGTGAAAGCACCCTCGGCGAAATAGACGTTACTTCGCATACCAGGGACTTATGGGAGACGTGCGCTTTAGCAGTATCGGACATTAAGTCCTTGTGCACCAAGAAACTTGCTGGTGTGTTCGAACTTCAACGAAGTTCTTTCCATGGATACTGATTAAAGAGATGGAATGTACTTTAAGGCCATCAGACAGTGACAGTGTGACATACGGCAAAACCAAAAATGTGTAATTTTCCAAGTTGGGGTAAATCAGGGACAGTGGCATCTTCTCGATTCCTACATCATCTCAAAGTACAGTCTTCCACACCACGAAGGGTTACCACACAGAAAAACAAAACACCGAAAAGATGGTTTGAGAGAGGCAGAAAAGGTAGAATGGTTCGATTCCGGAGAGCAGTCACATGTACTTCATGACTTTTGGAACCCAAGTTAAAATTACGGCAAAAACTATTCAAGTTTATTTGAATAATGTAATGTAGAGTGGAGAAATCATTGTTTCGCCTGACGGGATCCGGTTTAACCTCGCTGCTATCGCAAATGACCCTACGCTTAACCGTCTCAGTGAGTGGGATTACCCTATATTTGACCTCGAGCTATCTTCTCAAACACAAATACTCAGCCATGTAAGTTCCTGGAACTTTTATATCTTATTCCTAATTCATTCTTCGTAGTCTTTCATATTCTGCGTTTTAAAATGTGAAATAGAAAGCTTTAGCATGGTCGGTATCAAATGATAATTTTCTTGAGCTAATAAGAGAACAGGAATTGCTCAGACAACATCTTTTATAGATAAAAGATTAAAGATAGCCATCTTTATCTCTCACCTGAGTCCAGAAAGATATTGCGTCTTTCATCTTTATGTTCATCTGAGAAAATCCACATTTTGAAAAGATAAAACCTAATTAATACTCGAGCAACGCCTGCTTCAATGATCTACGTTCCCAGAAGAACCAACGTTTTTATACATACGACAAATTTTGCCCATGCAAACGAGTCCCTTCACACTCCAAATAACCAATGCTAAGAGATCATGTCGTTTAGGATTATAGAAATGGATGCTCATCATGATATGTATCTGAGATTTATCTTTTCAATTTATCTTTTATCTTATCTTTAATTCTATCAGAGAATTTTCAGTCCATAAATTTATCTTTCATCTTTCATTTTAGAACAAAAATTATCCTGATTTATCTTTATCTTTTATCTGAGATGAATTTTGCTTATCTGAGCAAAGCCAGTAAGATAATATGAGTAAGAACAATGTTTATAAGAAGTACTCCTATTTATCTGATAAATTTTAGGGAGTCAGTACTCTAGGGTCAGTGATATATCTATTTAACATTGATTTCTGTTGCTGAACCTGTTATGCAAACAGGTCACCCACTACATTAGTTTTACACTACGTACGCGTAGTGACATTGATTGAGGACATTTTTCATTCAGTGAACTCTCTTCATGTTAGGGTTTTCACTTTTGTCTATTGAATTTTAATTTGGATGGATGCATAAAAAAAGTGAAGGATTAATTGATGGCTCTAAATTTCATTAAAGATGTGCTACAAAGTGTTCCTTGAAGTTGGACTTTTTGAGACGTTCAAGATACCCATCAAAGAATTTATAACCTATTTCCACGCCCTGGAAATGGGATATCGAGATAAACCATGTAAGTTTAGTTTTAATTTATTTTTTTGATTAATAAGGTACAGTCGCTAAGTAGGTGCGCATGGTTTTTGGCAGAATTCAGTGTGGGTGTGAACTCAAGCCCAAAGTTATGATTCTGTCCTCATGCGAGTTTAATGCTATTCACGAATTTGGTAACATGCTAGACTGAACTCAATGTGGTCAAAATGTAACACTTTGAGTGTCTGCTGCAAACTGACTTGACTAATACTTGTGGCTAAAATTTTCACATGTACTAATGTTTTATCTTCGTATTACTTTCAATTTATCGTCCACGACGTAATACTTTTCCTGGCAGGGATTACAACAAACATAATAATAGTGAAAGGGTTCAAACAAAAACTGATTAACAGGCTTGTGACCCGCATTTCAGATCATAATCGGATGCATGCTGCAGATGTACTTCATGGTGTTTTCTACCTGACCTCACAGCCAATACCTGGGTTTGAAATGGTTCTCTCTGATCCTGAAACCCCATGTGCAGGTAACAGTTTTTTGATCTATCTTTTTTTCCAATTTGACTTTACATTCTAGATTAGAATGACATAATTTGTCGCCTTACGGTACATATTCTAAAAGTACAGATAAAGGAATAGTATAGGCCGTAATTTTGTTTCAAGTAATATATTGTGTTTACTTGTCATATAAGTACATGGCGTAGAGCTCGTTTGCTTCATTACGGTTTCGTTTTGTAGTTAAGGGAGAGGCAAGCAGTTTTTTACGTTGGATTCAAAGAACCGAAGTCCTATAAGAACAATTAGTATAAGTATATGAGAAGTATTGGTAGCTGTGTATTCACATAGGCATTTTGTTTCGATGAATCTCGAAATTCGAATTGGTCTTAATGCGAGGTGAAGGTAGATGCAAGTCGCGTCGACTCGGGTTTTACAGGATATGACCCGTACCTAGAGTAGACTAACCCAAAATCCATGCGCCCGACTAAAGTCCAGTTCCCAAAATATTCAAATTTAAAGTTTCATCGAAATCATTTCTGGGAAGTTTCCCATAAGGATTGTTGTGGGAACCTAGATAGTCGGACTGACAAATATCTGATCCCCGATTCGCGGACTGCCTTTTATGATCAGTAACCAAATCTCCCGATGATAATAATTGGGCAATTATGGAATCAATTAGTTCGTACTCAACAAGAGTTACTGTTCCACACAACTCCGAACACAAAGTTCCAGTTTTATTTTTACTGACTCGAAAAATTATCTTCCTCAGATTCCAATCTTATTTCAATCACAAAATCTCAACAACTTTCCAAAACGTCTGCTCTCCAGAAATTCTCAAAAGCTCTCTGACGCCATTTCCTAGCGTCACCTTAAATTATAGTTTTTCAAATACAAAGTCTCACTTCTAAGGCGTACGTTTTAGAAGAACTTTCCAGAATATTTCTACCGCAGCAGAACGTTCTAACCTGGTTGGCCAACCAAAATACCTTCCTCCAGCTCAAAACATGTTGAGTCTGGCT
>VYYI01000464.1:0-31053 GCA_021029175.1 Bilobella aurantiaca
CTCATTCTCGGCACATGGATTAGTTTAAGTTAAACTTTAGCTTAACTAAAAATTTTGGCTTATCTTTCGCGAGAATTGAATCGCGATTAAAATGTGCTTATCTTTGGTTTAAGCCGAATCCAGAATGTCGGCCCAGGTTAACAAAATTGCCTTTCGTTTACACAACATTTTGTTACTGGCTAAAATGCTTCTTAAAAACACACTGTCAATTTATGTGTGTTTTCAGTTGATTCTTTTCTCACCGCATCTATCTATACATGATATGGTAGTTTATTTTGTATTTAATTCCTAAATAACTTTCTCTGAAAGACACAAGACATTTAACTTCCCCTTCAACCGAAATCTTTGGACTAAATAGCTTAAATAAGTTATACAAGCGGATTCTGAAGTTGGGATTAAATGGTAAAAATTAGGCAACAAATGGTTTTCTAAAAATGGAAAGTTAATTAACAGTAGCCACGTGATGTATGGTACTGTTGAAACTATCCTGGAAATTGTAATTGTTTCTGGAAGGGTACTCAACTGTCACCTCGCTCTCACTGTCTCACTCCAACATTCAACGACCTCAATACAATCATTTACTGTCAAAATACCCCATTCTGCATGAACTGAACTTGCATCCAATTAGCGTCACTTTGACACTTAAATGACTCTAAGAAAAGTTAAATCAATTTTTTTTTTTAATTTTTGAAACTTTTGTTCAGCTCCATATTCCCCAAAATTGGGAGTTTAGTCCAAGGCGTCAGGACCTACATTGTTCCAACTTTAGAATCCTTGGTGAAAGTCCAAGTCCCAAGATTCCGTTTTGTGTTGAAATGGACAAGGATCAAATAGGGGATGCCGATCGAAGGATTTCGACCAATTGGAATCGACTTCACATTTCCATCTACGCTCTGCCTGACGATGGATCAGACAAAGGACGCTTCGTGTCATCGTCCAGTGGCTCCAGCACAGAATCAAGTTCAATTGCCAATCCAAAAAGTACCGTACTACCTCCATGCATCATCAGGAAAACGCTTGGGGAAAACAATATTTTTAGAATTCCGCCTGGAAATGGCAGGATATTTGTAAACGTCGGAGTCATTAGCTTCTGCTTCACGCTCCTCTTCACGGCCTTCCAGGGAATGGCCAACCTTCAAAGTTCCATTAACCATGAGGTAATGTATTCAACTGCAAATTAACCAATATTCTACCGAAAGGAAAACGTCATTCATATGCAAATAGCTATACGCAAAATGCTATCATGTCGTAAAAATGATAAGGTCATTGTCCACTGCGTCAAGTGCTTCGACGTAAATAAGCGCAACAAATCGATTACAATCGCATAAGATTCTGTAAAGCTAAATTTATTCATACATGATCCCAGAAAGGTCGCTAAAGCTAAATGCATGCAGATATCCAACATACTATAATTCAAAGTAACTGTCATGTTTCATGTAGTGCCTGCCTGTCAAAGTGTACCGCATGCACGATGATCATGATGCATGAATCATGTAAGTTGGGGAAGACGCGAAAAAAATTAGATTCCAAATCGAATATTGAACTATTGAGGCGAGTACAAAACGAACGAACAAATGCTTTGAAGTTAGAATAAAATAGAGAATAATGCCCTCCCAACCATTTAAATTGTTAACTTTCAGCAGGGCGGATATCCCTAAATTCTCGGCATGAAAATCATGGTGAAAGTAAATGAATTCGCTGATTTATTCTGCAAAACAATAGTTCAATTTAAACAACAATTTTGGGAACAAAGATTCGCCTCCAGCAAACAAAATTCAAAAGACCAGAGATCAGGGACCAATGATTGATGGTCGTAGAATAAATCTGCATAAATTAATCACGAGGAACCTCGAATCAAATTCCGAAATCGACATTATTGAGTTTCCGTTGTAGAAGCGGAAAGACATTTCTTGTCGTTCATTTCACAGTTTCGAAACGTAGAACGAAAAAACAACAATTTTAATGAGTGCATCTAAAGACGCTGAGGGCAATAAGGGAGAAGTAAATTTGTCATACTCCGCTGAAAATGAATTCATTTACCAAACTTCGCTACCTGCAATTAGCGCAGGCGAAGAGAAAGGCGTTCCGAAGAAAGTGTATGAACATGGAGAAAATCGGCGCATGCTCAAAAATGTGATTGTAATTAGCCTTTGTTTTACGCTTCTCTTTACGGCCTTTAACAGTATGGCAAATCTTCAAAGTTCGTTGAACTCTGAGGTAGTTTACTTTTAAAATAAATTTAATTGATGTTGTAATTAATACTGATGCAATGTAATTAACGTTGTCCTAATTATACCTGCTTCTATTAGGATGGCCTAGGACCGTACTCGTTGGCAACGCTGTACGCCGCCCTCGTCCTATCCTCCATGTTCCTGCCCACATTTTTAATTCAAAAATTTACTGCAAAGTGGACCTTGGTCTTTTCCATGTTTGGATACATTGCGTACATTGGGGCGCAATTCTACTCAACGTTTGCTACGCTAATACCCGCTGCAATTATACTAGGGTTGTGTGCCGCTCCGCTTTGGTCGGCTAAATGTACTTATCTCACGCACGTAAGCTCTTGACACAATTAATGTTCAACAGTTAAAAGGGTAAAACTAATTTAACATACTTTCCAGGTGGGACATCAATACGCAGAATTGGTTTCAGACAAAGCTGAAGTTATTATAGTTCGATTTTTTGGAATTTTCTTCTTCTCGTTTCAAAGCTCGCAGATTTGGGGGTAGGTAAATTTTGAAAAACGCTTACAAATTAAGTTAACACCGTTCTGAAAATTATTTATTTAATTATTAACTGACTTTAAGAAACCTAATATCATCTTCCATACTCTCTTCCGGAGGAAATACTACTGAGTTGGACAAGGACATCAGTTTCTGTGGTGTAAATTTTTGTCCCAAGGATGTAAGCGGTGGAAATGACACAGTGAATCCGTCAAAGGTTTACTTGCTAGCTGGAATTTATTTGGGCTGCGCCGTGTTGGCCGCGTTTCTGGTAGCGGTTCTTGTAGATCCACTGACAAGGTATTTAATCAAGACTTGGCTAACTTTTTCAAACAAAAAATGGAAGTTAAGTTAAACGGGAATTTGGCAGGTACGGTGAAAAAGACCGTGATGGCGAGGAATCAAAACTTAGCGGAAAGAGGCTTCTGTCAGCGACCTTTCGACAAATGGTCAAACCTGTGCAGATTGTAATAATTCCGCTTACAATCTGGTCTGGAATGGAACAAGGCTTTTTCAGCTCTGATTTTACTCAGGTACTTTATTTCGTTCAATTTCTAAAACACTAGCATTTTGGTAAATGCGTTTAAAAATATGGTCAACTCTAGTCCCACCCAAAGGCATAAACTTAACTGTACCCGGAATGGGTCACGTTGTAATACAAAAAATAGTATGGACTAACCTTCAAGCCTATATCAAACAAAACAGAAACATTTCTCTACATTTAGACTAAAAGCACGAACGATAAAAGTACTGGGGTTAAATACATAAAGTATGAACATACTGAATGCTACTAGAATAGTTTTATTGGACAATGCTTGCCAAATGCCTGTACATTACCTAAGTGTTGTTATTCGAACCAGTGGTTGCCCATGCATTCTCGACTCCACTGAACTTGACATACCCAGCACCAGTTGAAAGAGCACTTGGGACATTCCATATGCATGCAACCTGTGAGAAGAAGTTACAATTAGTTAATCCGCTTTCAATTCGAAAATATTTGTTTGAAATTGACATACCACCGTCTCGTTGAGTCGGAACACGACACCTGGGACACGGTTTCGTTAGTATTTTGATCGTTCTCCTGGTGGCGTCTTCCCATTGCGCACGCGCGGCCATTTCGGAGGCTATTGGAGGATAAGAACTTCCTCCAGAAGCGCCAGAAGAATTTCCTCCAGGTTCCTTAACACATTCTCCCATGTGCCACCCTTCCAGACAACGGCGACAAAATACAAACTAAAATATTTCAAAGACTACACGTATTCAAAACTTTTCGCTAGAGAAATTGTTTTATAAATTAATTACCCCACAACCATGAATACATGCTATTTTATTGCAATTGGCTTCAATCGGAATTATGCCCATCCCACAGTCTGGTTGTGGACATAAAATACCTCCGACTTGTAAAACGTATTCTTCTGCTCCAAACCTTTGATATCGGTCGTACTGAAAAAAAAATCCAAGGACTGATTAGCACCGACAGGGTACCAATGCAATGACTAGAAGTAAACCGATTTTTATGCAATAAAATTATTCTACCTGATACTTTCCCATAAGCTTCAGGTGATGCGGATCACGAATAAGTGAATTTTGGCACAAGGCAGGACATCCCAGAGAGTATCCCAACTCAGGGTCCTGAGTGAATGAAACAAAAAATACGAATTCGAATTGTATGAAAAACAAATTGTATTCTCACCTGGACAAACTGGCGTTCGTTAAGTCTTAAGAGGGAGTACTGTTGAAAGCAATCAATGCAAGTTGCATGCGTGCAATCGAAAATGAACATTTGCTCCTTGGGGTCACCGCATGCAAGGCATGGGACATTATCTGGGTTCCGTTTAACTTGAGGCAATGGTGGACAAGAGTCGTCCTCTCCCCTAGTAACATGCGATGCGCATTTGAAGTAGAATTCTGAGTAATTACTCTCACAGTCTTGTGTCTCGCAGGATCCGGGAACCTTGGAGTAATAAACTTTAATTTTGGAAGTTGCGGATTCAGAATTAGACCGTGTAACATATTCCGTCGTACAACAACCAAATGTCTAGTACTAATAGAGGATAAGACAGACTCCACGGATGGAGATAACATGAATGTTATTTAATGAATTATGATTAAAACCTACCCGGTTCGGTTGTAACACATCGTCCCAGGATGCAGGATCCCTTAAAACGATGAATGCTCCCGACTGGCAAGTGGCGCAACGAACGCGTAGTTTCCCTTCGCGTAAGCCTTGACAAACGTTGCAATATACGTAGAAATTGGACTTGACCACACCGACATCAATAGTTGAAACTTCCTCGCCATCGTCATCTTCTATAGAAGGCTGATGTATTTCGTTTTGAAAGAATGGGTGACTAGAAGAGGTATCATGTCTCATCTTTTCCAATAGTTCAGAATTCTGTGTTTGTCGAGATTCTTTAACCTGAATCTGTACGGCATGTAGGAAGCTTTGCTGGCCAACGTTGCATTCCTAGCGAAGAATTAAACTTTAAAATTAGGAAACTTGATCAGTTATAAAAAAAAAATAGTAATCTAGATGTTGTTTACTTGGACAATGAGCGAATCAGGCAACTCTTTTCCAGCAAATATGATTTTGATTTCTTGAGGATTCAGACCTAGTTTCGGTCCAATTATGTCTTTGACCTGACTAATTGACCATGCTGGATCTAAATCCACCGGAAGGACTCCATTATTGCCACTTTGATGCTTGATAAAGACCCTCAGCTTGCCTTCCTCGACTGAATCCATTGATGACCCAAGTCCAAGCATTGCTAAAATCATTCGCAGAAACTCGCCAATCCCTTCGAACAATTCAGGCAACATACTCCAACCTAAATTGGAAAAACACATTTATTCGTAACGGTGTATTGTGGCCGCGCCTATGCTTATCAAGTAAGGTTTCCGGTTAGAGTATCGTATCTGGTGCCATGGGAGAGTTTCAATGAACTTTACTACTCAAAAGTTCAGTTTTACTAGTCTCCTGGCTGCCCAAGGTATCTGAAAACCTTCCATGGCCCCAGATACCGTACTCTATAACCAGGTTTCCTTAGATTTGAATGAATTACGAATATTCCTTAGATATTATACCTTAGATGAATTACGAATTTTATTACCTGCATTATAGTACACTCGTCAGCAGGAGGGTGCTAGTCCTTAAGATATGTTCTTCTATGATGTATACTGCTTAATTTCAATTAATTACTCATTTCATTAAATAATTAACTATAATTAATCCCAAAATATGAAACGAACTTTAGAAGAAAATTTTAGAAGAGACTTGCACTGTTGCACTTGATAAGAATTTCATCAGCTGTTCTGTCTGACTAAAAGTTCTCCTTCCTCCATTTGAATTATTAGCGACGGGCACTTTTCCCTTGATTCAATCAATTGTACAATTAATACAGGTTAATTACAGGTAATCGCTAATTGATCTATGATTAATGATTGATTCTTGCACCGTAGGCCTATATCACCTGTTCTTGGGGAGTGGGTAGCGTTGGGTATGTCATGATTTGCTATGGGTTTTGCGACGCCATTGCTTCCATTAGCTTCGGTCCTGTCATCCGCCATCTTGGCAGAATCCCTGTCTTTGTCTTCGGAGCCATCTTGAACATCGCCATGATTCTGACCATGATCTTCTGGAGGCCGACACCAGCCACGCCCTATGTCTTCTTCGTTATTGCTGGGATATGGGGAATTAGTGACGGAATATGGCAAACGCAAATTAACTGTAATTAACTAATTTAATTTACATCACACCTGTCTTACCTGTGCATCGAAGGTAATTTATGCTTTATTTTCAGCTCTCTATGGTGTTCTCTTTGAGAAGAATGAAGAAGCGGCCTTTAGCAACTATCGACTTTGGGAAAGCATAGGATTCATAATCGCTTACGTTGAAACAAATCAGCTCTGTGTTGACCTCAAGCTGTACATTTTACTTGCAGTAATTAGTTTAGGCTTAATTGGATACTTTGTCGCTGAAATAATGGAGCGATCAAAGTAATTTCTAATTTAAGGGTACAAAGTTTTCTGAAATGTTGGGACAAGTAAATTCTAAAACTGCCAATAAGCATTTTGCTCTTGTTTTGTACTTTGGTCAACGTTCAACTGCTCAAATTTTGGAGTGATCGAAATTCAGATTTTGCTCCAAAAATTTACTTAAAATTTTAATTTTCTCCAATTTTGATGTGATTCAAACTCAATTGATGAGATTTTACTTCAAAGAAGATTTACTTAAAATATTAATTTACTCAAGTTTTGATGTGATCCAAATCCAATTGATGAGATTTTGCCACAAAATTTTACTTAAAATTTTATTTTGCTCAAATTTTGATATCATCCAAATTCAATTGATGAGATTCTGTTTCAAAAATTTACCTAAAAATTTCCAACATAATTGTAATTTCCAGGACCTTGACATACAAGTTTTTGTTCTAAACAGAAAATAATTTCTTAAAATGCTTAATAACAGAAGGAAACGCCAATTTCCAAACTAAAATTGGAAACGCCAAAACGCTTCTTGGAGTTCGTGCTTTACGGCATAGGGTTATAATTGTTGTAATTTACTGGACGCAAGTGATGCTACATGTTACAGTTGATAAACGAAATGTCAATGCGCCTTCAATTGTTTCTTCTTTTAGCCTTATTTCTTAAACAGCATTTACGTTGCAAGAGCTGTAAATAGAAATGAAAATTATTACACCTTTACTGTCTGTTTTAGTGACGGTCTGTTGAAAAAGGTATGAAAAAAAAAGTTCACCTCGTCATTAGTCAGGTCATGAACTTTTTTCTAAGCATTTTACAACTTGTTGCCTGAAGTTTACTAACGCAAGTCCAGCATCCCGACGGTCGCAGAAAGCAAATACTGTTCGGACGATCAAGACGCAAGCGACTAAAGCTCAAGCTTGTTTTCCATTTTTAGTTGACAAGCTTAATTGAAGTCCAGTAGTGAAAGTTAGCTATTGAACGCTGCAGAACGACACCCAAACTGACGAAAGTAGCAGCGATTATTCTACACTTGACGATTTCAAAATGGACACCTGGAACGGAAGCGGACAGCCATCTTTTGGAAATCTACCAAACGAGGTGAACCATAAAACAATCATTGATTGATTAATCTATACTTTACGAAGGTATTCAAAACGCTCTCAAAATGTTCAAACAAAAAAGTTTCTATTGCTCCTATTTTAGATACTAATGAAGACACTCAACTATTTGAAAACGGACGAACTGCTATCGTGTCGCCATGTTTCGAAATTATGGCTGGAAATTTCGTCCACGCTGACACGTAAACGTGGCGTATGTTGTCGCCTCGAGTCAATCGTGCGCGGCGAGGGTCCAGGAAGCATCATGAACCGATTCAAGTCCGTAGAACATCTTCCTTGGTCCACGATTCATTTAAGGCTCTACCGACCCTATGTGACGCATTCCATGAGAATTTCGCAGAACTTGGGACATTACCTCAAACGCCTCACCATTTCGGTGTCAGCATTCAATTATCATAACATCGTCAAGGTCATCGGCTTCACTCCAAATCTACAGTATCTAAAGATTGACGGAACGTTCACTAATTGCCGCATGTCTCTAAAGCCACGCCCACTACTGGCGCTTCCTCGACCAAGCTCCTCCCCAAATCTTCCTAAGGTGGACGCACTTGAAGTCTCCTTCAACGCCAACAGTATTTCAACCGAACTTCTTGAGTACTTGGTGCGACGAGCTCCGGGTCAAGGTCAATTGACCTCTCTTGTCTTGAAGCTCAACTGTGTCAACGTAGACCAAAGCTTGTTTCACTGGCTCGTCATAGTACTGCTCAAGGCTAACGTCAAGGAAATGTCGCTTGAAATTGTTTTTACTGGATCAAGTACTGCCTGGAATCTCCTTGGATCAAGACCGCACAAGAATCTAAAGACGCTTGTAGTGTCATCCTACGGAGCGATCCCCAACGACGAGCATTTCCAGCCCTTGGAAAACCTCTTGGCCAATTCAACCGAGCTGACGACATTGACACTGGTCAAATTCTACGCCGAGCATGAACTTCTCCAAGTTCCCGTTACACGCCTTCTGTACGTTCCAAGGCTTCCAAATCTAAAAACGCTCGAAATATTTTTTGAGGGCGGTCATCCATCGAATGCTACGCCGAATACAGGCAAGCTCAAGCCCTTTTTTAAAATTTTAAGCACACGCGTAATTTAGCTTTCTCCAGTAGTGTTTAGCATATTGTGTTTAGGTAGAATCTGGTGTAAGAGGGAGTAAAACGAATAAGTCATAATTCATTCATAATGCATTTTTTCAAGTACAAGGAGTTCAATGTGCTTTAAAAAAATGTTGGCAAAAAAATCTGCAAAACTCTCATTGACTTTTATGAATGCTTCGTGAACAAACATCATATTCATTATCTTGAACATTTCGCCATTTCCATTTACAATTTTTGGGTCTGTGCGTACACAATATGCAGACACAAATATTATTTAAAAACTTACAAAATTTGACTATTTTTTATATCAGAAATTTCTAAAACATTTTAACTTTTTTTAATTTTCAGGACACTCCTACATTCACTTCCATCCATTATTTGCGAAAGATTTCCCCTGTCTGGAAAAAGTAACTTTACGTTGCGAACACCGAGACGAATCCTCTGTGGACATTTCGAAGCTGTTCGACACAAGGCTGAAATTCGATACCGTAAAGTTTCTAGAAGTGGAATGCTACAGTGGAGGTGGGGCTGACAAATGGTTAAATGTTTTTCCAAACTTGGTTGACGTCTCGGTAACGATCAAGGATTCCAAGGACATGATCGACATCTTCCGAAATACTCAAAATCTCGAGAAGGTGACACTGACCTTCCTACCTTACTACGACATTGACTGGATCATCTTTGAAGCTTTCGAAAAGCTCTCCAGCTTCAACAGTAAACAACTTACAAATTACTTATAAAATAAAATTATGCCAATGTAAAATTTTATTTTGGATATTTTATTAAATTTTACTAATATATATATTTTTCAGTCGCTGGGTTGAGGAAGTTGACCGTTAACAATATGAAGTGTCACTGCGTTCTCAGGGATCAAGGAGCCGTGCTATTCAGCCTGCTACCTCCTCTACATTTGGTGATTTGCGAGACGAAGACCGTGGTAGGCCAACAGTAAATTAAAGTTAAATTTTAATTATTTAGTTTAATTAAATGGTTGACTAATTGTTGTTTTGGATTCAATATAGCTCTCGGAGAATTGCATCTCCCAACTCCGCAATCGCCACGTCTCTTTCGAACATATTTGCGAAGTATAGAATGTGATATCGCGTTTCTTGTTTCTTCAAAGTTCTATTTTGAGTGGCCATTCTGTATTTGGCACCTGTAAAGCTTATTAGGGAATTAATTTATGTAGACCGAAATAGATTATCTCGCATTATTTTCCATTGCTTTCGAACATATTTACGAAAACTAGAATGTGATATCGCGTTTTTTTTTATTATTTCGGATATCTCTATTTTGGAGTAACATTTTGTATTTCGCACCTGTGCAGCTTATTAGGAAATTAATTTAACGTAGATCTTATTAGATTATTTCGCTCCTTTTGTATTTCAATTCATTGCGATGTTTAGTAAACACACTTTGCTGAACCCTGACTTTAACAATACTAAACCCCGGCTATTTATTTGATTCCAACAATGAAATAAGTGAAAGTACACACGATTTTGCTTAAAATTGTAGTTCAATTTAAAAAAAAATAACGTTGATTTGTCATGTAGAGGTGAAAGCATCAATGATTTGATTAATCCAGTTGCGAAAAAAATCAAGGTTTTCATCAATGGGAAAATTTATAATTGTAATCCCAGAGTGTCAAATGCTTTTTCCAGTTGAATCTGTTTAGAAAACGAAAATTACTTCAAGTATAATTTGCATAATGCATACGTTGAACTGACCTTTGAGTGTTTCAAACTCAGGTATGCAGAAGACACCCAATTTACAATTACATCAGTTGAAGGCAGTATTATTTTGGCTTTTGATGCATTGAGAGTCAAATATGATGACCACGCCTCGTCCATTTTCTTCTGCATCAAAAAAAACGTCAACTCATTTTCATGTTGTTCTCAAACGTATTGTGATTACAGCTATTTTAAACTACATCTTACAAGAAAATTGATTCGAAAGAAGGCGTTGATTGGTTGAAGCTTGGCGGCTGTTCCAGTTGGAAACTTCATGTCCAGGATTTTCAATTCTTTGCATTTCCCCTCCAATTCCGGTTCGTAATGATGCTGGAAAGCGTCCCAAAATAAAAGGGCCGTGTATTCATTGAAATTATTTTCAGGCAATTGTTGAAGATTTCGGTATTTTTTCCAAACTAGGTCGAACCATGTTGACAAGCATTTCGTACTGGGCAGTGTACTTGAACCGTAGAATACTGCTATTTCGTTGTCAACAGTAGTATAGTTGTAACTATGATCTTGATCCTCCGTATTTTCTGCCTAAAAAGGAAGATCAGTCTCCAAGTTACAATTTAATTATTTTTAGTTTTAAAAGTACTTTCAAATATCAGCTTCAATAAAATCGGGACAAAAATTAAAAGAACTTTGAGTTATGATCTGAAATTCTCTTTTCTTGTTAGTCTGCAAAAGGTTTACTAGAAGTGTAATTTTGTGAAACTATTTACGTAAATTCTATTGACGATGAACGGCGACAAAAATTTCATCAAAATCACATCAATGTTTTACATCAAGTTTACGTCAAAGTTCAAACCTTGACGATAACCGTTGGCGGAAGGAGCGTCCCGTCAGCTAGAATCGCTACTAGGATAGTTGCTTCACAGTCCTTAATTGACGCTCTTCTGAGGCCAGACCTTGACCTGGAGGTCAGCGTTTCCTGTACCGATTGAATATGACCGGTTGCTGGTGGCGATGAAAACGTTATGGGAATTTCATCGAAGCAAAGTATACTGGTCCTGGTGAATCCATATTTGGATACAGCCTCTTTTGCTTCAATTTTAAAATTTTGCGCTGAAATTTCAAGTTTAGCCGGAAGGCAGCCCTCGAAGCGTCCTTCCCAATTTAGAAGAATGTAATTTCGTTTAATGAAACGACGAGCCCAATGCACCGAAGCAACAAACGAGGCTCTCATTGGACAAATTAGGCTCTGCGCCCTGTACTGTAATTCAGACATAGTTAGCTCTTCGTTGTTGTCAAATTTTTCAAGAATCCAGCTCAGTACAATGGGATCAGCGTCTTGATGAAAATTTGACGTATTTGAGAACCTTGCGACCCAACGCCGGTACCATCCGTAGGAGCATTTGATACTGTCAAATCCTTTGGCCCTACGACAATCAAACACGAATATTTATTTTGCAATTTTACGCTGCTTATGATTTGAAGCGTTTTCGCATTTTTTTGTCGAAACGTTACCAAAAACTACCTGTATAGTTCGATGGCCTTTGTTCGTATTTCGTTACTTGTGGGCTTCATCGGAAATCTCGATCCTACCCAGTCATGGACTGCCATTTCGACATCAACGTCAAGCAATTGTTTGCTGGAATTTGATCGTGGTGTTGTAAGTATGTTCGGTTTTGAATATGTTGATGAAATCGCTGATTTGGTCTGAACGCTTGTTACGGAGCATAAGCCTGGCTCATGTAGATTTGATGAAGCTTGTTTGGACCATTCAAATATACGACGCTGAGAAACAGCAAATAGCCTTGCTGTACGCCTCTGACCCAAAACGTTGGAAAATTTGACAATTTCTGTTTTGAAGCTCTCAGGATACTAAAATTCATTAATTAAACACAAAATCAGTACAAACAAATCAATTATCCGCCACCACATCACAAAATGTTGCTGAACGATAGAATAGTTGGTGTTGAAAATAAATAAATTTGCAATACAATGCATCCATTGTTTTTTTTGGGTATTATGTTTATTATTTATTATAAAAAAAAACGTTTCAATTTTTTCCCTCTAACCTTGATTAATTTTGCCTTTGGAATATCATCGATTCTTGCTGCTAAACTTCTACCTCGGTTGTCATTGTATGGACTCGTATGAAGACGTTTTGCCCAAAGTGCAACCCATGACCCCATAATTGACTTCCCCGGGTCGTCTCTTGCTCCACGGGGTGAATGACCTGCATCCGGGGTCATTGATCCTGATCCTTCCTCCAGAAGCCTATTGATTCCTCGGGAGAGGTCACTGGTCTCGAAATTGGCTGAATTTATGTCAGCACTTTGCGTTATTTTTGTTCTGACATTGCTTAACCACTTAATTACACTTTCATCCAACGATGGTGGCTTTAATTCAATGGATTCGCCTGAACTACAAGTATCATCCAATTGGTGGCCCTCAAGTTGTCGCTCAAGCAGTCGCCGTATTTTCTCCTGTCGCTCTTCAGTATGTACCCAATCAGATACTGTATTTGGATGAACACAGAATTTTTTAGCAGCCGAAATCATCGTTATTTTTCGTCGCTTCCGAGGAGGTGTACAAAAATCATCCGCAATTAATTTTGATTTGGTAGAACTTGACGGAACGGGGTTGCATTCGTCCCGAATAAATTTCAATACTTTGTCCTTGAACTTGGGGACATAAATATCTGTTGCTTTCGTTAACATGGTTGGTGGAATTGTACTGTCCTGTTTTGAAGCCATTTTAACTTTCTTTTTTTATTAACTTAATAATTTTGCTATATTTTGCGTTACTTGAAAGCGATATTGTGATCTTAAACAAAAAAAAAATCCCGAAATTATTTCCCGCAAACATCTGGGAGTATCTGAGAAGATATTTTGGCCCCCTTGCACTTTCTTATAAAAATCCTTATTTTGGACATTTCAGTATCGCTGCTATAAAAAAGAATGCTGGAAATAATCAATATAATTTTTGCAAAGAAACGAAATAATTTAGACATTCCCCTAAGTTTGGGCAATTTCTGATACGATTTCAAGCCACATATTAAAAAAATTGTATCTAGTAAGTAAGAAAAGTCCAGCCACTATCGTATTGAACTTCAGAAAACCAGAAAATTGACCGAAAATACACAGTTGTGCACCATCTTAAATAACATCACATATTTTATGTTAAGAAATTAAAACTGGAAACTTTTGGCAATTTAAAAAAAAATTAAATTTTTTTTTAAATATTATAATAATAATAATAATATAATTTGAATTCAAATTTTGAGAGATTTGCAATTTGCAAATCTTTTTCCAATTTTATTTGGTTTGCGGTCAAGCTCAAGCCAAATGTGTCGTGTCATTAAACGTCAGTAACCGCACTTTCCAGGTAGAATCTGTCAATTTGATTACATCCAAATTTGCGGTAGCCGTATTTGCAATAGCTCTACGATACATTGTCTCTGGAGCTGCGGCATCATTTGAATCCACCAGGGAAATGCTGTTTTCCGTGTAAAAGTAGTCCAGAAGATGCATAATTAGGAGTCCGTGCGTTACAATTAGTACGTTTTCTTCCGCAGAAGCACTTCGAGAGACCTCAGTGCACAAATCCTGAGAAAAAAAAAACTAAATTTCAAGACTTCGAACTTCAGGAACCAATACCAAAATATTGCAAATTTACTCGAAAGAACGATGCAGCTCGTTCTCGAATTGCTTCATATGATTCTCCACCAGGAGGCAAATATTTAAGCATGTCTTCACCAGACGCTCCTGCTCTGTCCCAAAATTCTTTTCCAGAGGTTCCCTCTAAAGCCTCACTTAAATTCTAGAAAAAAAAAACATTAAAAATCGTTCAAAATTGTTTCAAAAATAATTTAGAACAAGATAAAACCTTTTCCGTTAGTCGAGCGTCTTGTACAACATTCACTAATGGATGTTTGCTTTCTACGAGTACACCTTCAGCGGTTCCGTTAGTTCTCATAAAACCGCTCGTATAGACTTTGGTGTATTTCACATCCTGTAAGTGCTTTCCTAGCAAGGACGCCTAAGAAAGTAGTTTAAAATTTAAAAATGTTTAAAAAAGAATGAGTTAAAAATATTTTAAAGAAAAAGTTCCCAGTTTTCAATTACATTTGTCGTTTAGTTTACCTGTTCTTTTCCTGTCTCATTCAGAGGTTGATCAGTATAAGTCAGAACGATGTGATTTTTGTTCCAATCGGTTTCTCCACTGTAGAAAAAAGTTACTTATTAAAAATTAAATTACATTAAAAATAATTTGTGAGACATACTGTCGCACTATGGTCATCTGAAATTGCATTGTGCTTTAAAAACCGCAAATTGATTAACCACTGAAAATTCGTGTTGTTAACGCGAAGCCTGACAGCTAACTGCCAAGCCTCGACCTTCATTGCCTCTTCTTTGACACTTATTTTCTGGTCTTAAGACACTCACCAAAAAAAAAAGTGCGTGAAATTGAAATTAGTGCTTATCCTCATCCATCATTATAACGATGCTCTTGAACTTATTTGCTTCGTTTGAAAATTAAAAGTTATATAACATGATTCTGGAGTAGAGAGTGTGTTGCTCTTGTTTTTCTGTCCAGAAAGACCTGTAAAAAAAAATAGCGTGATGCGCGTTATTTCTAAATTTTCCTTACGACACGATGATATTATCTTACTTGTAATTTTATGCTTCCTTACATGATCGTGAATGCACAATAACTTTCCGGAGCTGAGAGGACGCTGTCATTAAATTAATTAGTTTAATTTAATAAAATAAAATAAAATATACATTTTCTAAATCATTGGTTTCTGGTTCTAGTCGTTAGTCTTGATGAAGTTTACGTATTCCATGTCTATTTTTGCTTTATCCATTTATTAATTACGAATATGTTAATCATAGAATAAAACTCAAACCGCCTTATTCTTTTTAATTAATAAACCTTTAATAAAATAATAAAATAAAGTTGTGATTAATAATTATTGTGCAATAATTATTCTCTCACACAAAATGAAATCACATTCATTCAAGTAAAATAATGCAATGCTGAAGTATGTGACCTCACCATTTACAAGCCACCTACCTTAAGAAAAACCTTTAAAAAAAATCCGAAACTAATTATTTTTCGATAAAGAATTCATTCTATTTCCTAATCAATTAGCCTTTCTTCGCAATTTCCGGGCATAAGCGCTCCTCTTCTGCATTATCGTTCAAATTACTATTTAAAAGAAACAAAAATATTTTTCATTATTAAATTAATGAAATTCAATTAAATACAAAATAATTATGTATTGTCATTTATTTTAACAAGAAATTAAGCACATCGTTGAGAACATTTTTAATCGAGCTACTTTTTTTTAAATCTGAAAGTTAAGTGCTTTTACCTTTTATTCAACTATTGTTTAAATTCAAAATTGTAGAAGTGGGAATTCATTGCAAAATTGCGCGGTTTTTGTATTACATGTGGAGAAAAGACGAAAAAAAAACAGAAAAGATATTTTTAAATGAAAAAAAAACACGGCACCATTGATTTAGGTGAGTAATTAGTAGAATTACTAAATAGTTTAAAATTTGTTCCATTGGTTAGGCTTAAAAATTTAATTACAACTGGTGATTTAAATTAGTCGGATGGGAAGGTAATCAATCAATTTGTTTATCTTACAGAAGAAGTAGCGATGGAGGAGGCTGGTTCGGACGACGAGATGTGTACTGCAGCGGCTGAGAATTTGTCGGCTCTGAGGTCAGGTCATTCTGATCTTCATAAGCATACCGTTCGCACCAAGTTCGTGACCCAGGAAGAAAAACTTGTGAGGAAGAAATATCGCGGGCCAAAAAGGAGGTATGTCAAGTTGGGGTACGATTTCGTTTTAGAGGCAGCAGGCAGGGTGTTGGGTAAAGTTACCCCTGGGGGTTTACGGGAGAGACGTTGCGCAGCCAGAAGAAGATTAGGTTTCTCTGCGCGAAAACCTATATGAGGGAAAAGCTGGCTGTGGCCCTTCGTTGAAATCCAACAATTTTACGGCCAGAAATTGTGTGTTTTAGCTTTAGGCAGTTTTACACATTTATTGTCGCTTCAATTGATCGTTCTTGATTATTAGAAGTGTTTCAGTTTATGTTTAGTTTAGGAATATACGCAGAGTTGGTTCGCTCGTCGCTCAGCTCCTTTTGCTATTTACGTGTCAAGATCTATCATCGGCGTCACCAGCGTCTAAGGATTTGGCCAGATAATGTTTTCCCGGTGGTTCTTTAACAATGGCTTCAGCCTCGACCCCTTTGGTTTGCAATAGAGAGCATTCACGAGGTCCAGGCTTTAAACCCTCTAAGTTTCTTGACACTGTTTTTCGGAGACGGCTTCGTCCGCGGCTTTCTCTTTTAGTCAAGCCCATACTCTCATTTGATGAAGACTGTATGCTGACTAGAATTCAGAATTTCATTAATTTTGCGTCATTCGTATCGCACGTTACATCTAGACTTATTTTTAGTCACTTCTAGTTGCCGTCATGAGCTTTTCCAGACGAGGGTCTGGACTATAACTTCGATCATCTGTACTACTTGATTCGTCTTCGGCAACTGACTCATATATAGGAGGAAGACATTCGTTGTCCGTTTCAGTACCGCTGTTATCCGTTTCCGTTAGTATTGGCATCTCCATTTCGGTAATCATGGGTTTTTCGTCATGGTAAATGTAGTCAGAGTCATCTGATTCTTCTTCCCAGTCCTCAGTGTAGTTGAAGTGTTCAGAAAGTATTGACCAATCGGAGTCATCGTTTTTTTCGTTAATGAGAAACTCTGACATGACAGCTTCGTCGTCTGCTGCTTCAGCGAAATTGTGCTGCTCATCACAGGGCGGCGCTGAGGATGTAAATTCGTCACCGCCGGCCATATCAAGCATCTCTTCAATGCCTTCCGCATGTAGTTTCGTAAATCCTGAATTTATATATAAATAATTCTTTCTTTATACACATTCTCAATTGATAGTATTTACTGATATTAGTCGATTGCTATTTGCGATTCTACGAGTTTACACCAAAGTAAAGCTTCCTACTGTAGGAAACGGTGAGAAATTTGAAACCTCAGTAAACGATGCTATTTGTCAGTAACTTACTTGTACGACGCTTCTTAATTCTCTCCATCGGTTTGGGGCTAGATGGTGGTGTAATTTCTTCTTCATCAGGAGTTTCTACCTCATTTTCAGATCTTAACTCATCAATGTCCAACAGTCTTTCAGGCTTAATATCATCTTCGGATTCTGGTTCTGGCTCCGTGACGAAGTCACTAGTGATGTAATCCGAGGTTGTGGCGAAGGGTGAAGTATACATTGTAACTGGCGCTGTGGTGACATAGTCTTCAAATGCAGCCGAATAACCTGAGTAATATCCGCTTCCGCCTCCAGTGCTACCAGCACCAGAAGTTACTTTCTGCCGAGAATAAACATCTCCGTAGTCAGTACCAGTTCCAATGCGAATCAAGGAAGCTGATTTGGTTGGTGTTTGCCTCGGTGGAGTTTTGCCTTGTCGCATAAGGCTTTCCAGTCCTTGCTGTAGGGACAAATTAGCTGAACCTTGGCCTCGGGTCAAGTGGGTGTCCAGTAGCGTTTTCAGTAGGTTCAAGACGGCATTAGTAACAGATTCTGCATTAATTATGCAAATTATTCTTTGTCCATGCTCTCGTACCAAGCATTCTCCACGAGCGTAGCTGTAAGACTTTTTCCGTTGGTAATTGGTGGGGAAACAGACGTTGCGTCGAAGGGGTCCAAGTGCTCTGCCTGTTTGGGCGTTACGGCAGAAGGATTCTGTGAAGTAGAGACCGAGCGTTGCTGCATAAAACGTCTTTTCAAATGCTGCGAGATCGGCCAAATCGAGCGGGAAGCTGGAGATTAGGAAGCCATTGGCAGGCAGACTTTCGGCCATGGCGAATTTTAAAAGTTCCAAAATTTGAGTCACGCTCAGCTTATCTTCAGGATTGAATTGAATGTACTGTAGATCTTGATGAACATCTCCGATGATAGTCTCTGCCCGAATCGCTTGGCTAATTTCACCTTCATATCCGATAGCGTCCTCTTTTTTAATTTTCGCTGGAATCGACTCTTCTGCACATATCGCTTGACCGTCTTCAGTCACAAAGCCATTAACAGAAACATTAAGTACAAGGGGCACGTCAACTTCGTGCTTCGTCTTTCCAGTGTTCTTGAATTTGGAAGCTTGGCGTTTCTCCCAGCGGTCAATGAACTCATCCAAGTCGATATACGCAAAGTTATGATCTTCAGCAAACGATCGACAGAAAGCGGTTCGAGTTTCCTCAATATTGGTGGTAGGCAATCCCACAGCCCAAACTATTGGTAATTTCAGCTTCTTCAAATGCTGGAGAATTGGGTCACGTTTCAGAGGTAAATTGTTTTTGGCAATTGGCAGTGTTTCATCTTTTTCGAGCAGCGGTGTCGGTTTTTTCTTTTTAAAAAATCTGGGCAGGCATAGTTTCTTTTCTAGAAAATTATACGCAATGAAATCGGAAGTATGTAAAATGCACTTAATATTAAATCTTTCGCACGATTTGGAATATGTCATACCTTGCCTTAAATGAAATTAAAGTTTTGAAAGCAACTCTTTCTCAAAATGAATCGCGACATCCTCATCTGCGGCTTCTTCAATGCTCAAGAATTTTATTCATTTCATAATGATTTAATTCATAATGATTCATTTGATTTCAACATGGTGGACTGGATCTTAATTTTGGTTATTTGGAATTTTAAAGACATGTGCTTTGCGTTTGTTGAGAAGTTAATATGCTGAAGCATTGAAGATGTCGCAGACATGGCGAGCGTCGGCTTCGGGGCAAGGCATTTCAGTAGTGACAAAGATGGCGTTACGTGGCTTTGTATAAAGGTGCGGGTTACGGAGACGGTCGTTGCAGGCGCAAGGAATCTTTTCTTCCCAGGCCCAAGTGCGGTAGTCACCCCAAGGGGAGGAGCTTAAGGGTGTTCAATATCAATTAGCGTTATTTATGATAACTGCTGCATAATTCCAGTCTTAACTCTTACCAAGCATTTCGAGGGATGCTAGGGAAAAGGTGTCCATTGTCACAGGCTATGAAGCGAGTAGGGCATCTCTGCTTGCAAGAGAATTGCGCGATACGTCCCGGATGAGACTGGGCTCCAAAACGCCAATTTTTGAGGTGGGTGGGCTTAAAGGGCTCATTAAACTGTCCACAGAGTCGCTTCATTAGCTTAACCAACCACTGCTTGTTATACCTTCTTACGAGGGGTTGACCTTGAACATTGACCTACCTGGCCAGCATGGTAGTAGGAAGACATATTACAAAAATTAGGTTGGTTTGGGTCGGGTTAAAAAAGAATCCTTTATCCAGTCCCAAAAATACTACAAAAATGATGTTGAGTTGACTAGTCCGAAATCGACGATGATGATAAACTGATATTGAAAAACTAAATTAAAAAAAGAGCCATTCCAAAAGATATTATACACAAACAAACGGAACTCGGAGGCATTGAAAAATTGCGATGTGAACGAAAAACCATTTTCTAAAAAAATAATTTTCTCAATAATTTCTAATTTTTATGTTTTCTAAAAGAAAAGAAGGTGAAGATGATGAAGAGTTGAACATGAAGACTTTGCTGCTTGAGGGAAAGATCAGTTTTTGGGGCGAGACGACACCCGAATCTGAGCTCAAACGTAAGTATTCCTACGTTAGGCATGTCATTGGGGACAAGCACCAGAAGAGACCAGTTTGGGCCAAAATTTACAACGTGGAAAGAATGAAACGAGTACTTCAAATTCGAAAACTGATGAGCATCGATTACATGGCAAAATTGAACACAAAGACGGCTCGAAAGTTGGAAATCGGTGAAGATTGGTTCACGATGCTCCAAAGGGAGAGGTCCAAAACAACTGAAAAACACAAATTAATGTTAAAGAAGCAAATTCGTCCACGTGTTGTACCAAAAGATTTTGCTTTCGCTACCGTGGAGTGCCGTGAGCCCGACGTAGAAACAGAAAGAGAAACGGAAGATAATAAGCGAAGGAACTTGTACCCGGATGCTGTTACATTTTCGGATTCAAAAGACTATTCAGAGTAAGCAAAAATCAATCCTTAACTGTGAATCTTAACCTTTTCGAGCTTGCATTAATTTTCTCATATTTGTTGTTATCAATTAGTCCACTCAACTGCAAAGATGCACTTGTCGCTCCTTTCGAAACTCCGTACGAGGCGGCCCACAAGAAAAATAATGCGAGAAACATTGTTCTAGCTAAATTTCAAAAACTGAATCCTACCATAGCCGAAAAAATTATTGAAATGCGAAGGTCTTCCACAGTAAAAAACATTGTGCTGCCACCTGAAGCTGTTTTGAAGGTGAAGACATGTATTACCCTATTACCAAACAAATGTAGTGTCATTAAATTGTTGTATGTTTACACGTACCGTAATTTTTCGTTGTACTTGTAGAAAAGAATTAGGGAGTTTGCCTTCTGCAAAGAAACGCACGAAGTTCTGGCCAATTTCCGACTGGCAGAATACAACCCCAAAAGTAAAAGTGTATAAATATAAAATTGTACAGCCATGTTCAAGTTTTTAACTTTACAGGAAGAAATGACAACAAAACGAGTCTACTGAGACTATCGTACATCACTCTCCGTCGGGCTGTTTTCACGCATGACTGGGCCCTGGTAGCTAAAGCCTCTGAAATCATTAGTCAAGACATAAATTGCAGGGACCAGAAAGCAAAGAACGCAAGTCGATGGAGTGTTTGGAATGTAGGAAAATACTTGCTACGACGTAGTGAAAAGTAATTAACTTTAAATTGTCATTTTTAACTTATTTCTGTTTGATATATTTTAGGGTGGATTACTGGCTCTTGCCAACATTTATAAAAATGATGCTAGTGTTCTTACAAATTATGCCAAGTAATGCTCTAGGGTTAATATTAATCTAGGTACCTCGATTAATTGTCTTCATATAATAGTTTGTTTGTTTAGATTGGCTAAGGTGTTGCTTAAATCATATCCTTCCAGAATTGGAATTGATGTAGCTACTTGGCTTACCCAGAAAGGCCATTTCACAACAGGGGTCAAATTCCTTCAGGTTAATTTCACTAATTTTGTGTAATATTATTAGGAATTGGGTTACTGGGTATATTAATAATTAAACTTAAATTAAATGATGAGTAATACATAATATTACTGATTTTCTTTATTACCTATTTAGCATATGCAAGACCAACTACCGCCATTAAACAGTTTCACGAGTCATAGGTACGATAACCCAAGAATGAAGGCCATAAAGTTTACTGCGGAGCTCTATACTGCCGTCAATGAGTACGCAATCTACAAGTACAGATCTCGCCTCGCTGCGTGCAATCAACTTGGTTAGATTACATATTACTAAATACAATAATAAACTACCGCTTTACGATTTAATTGCTTTTTTTTAACTTGAGTTTCAAACCTCAGATGCTGATAGCACGGACTTGTACGAGTTCGGAATATTTGTGATAGGCCTGTTTGAGCTACTTGAATCAAGGGGGGATGGCATTGACAATGACTGTACTATTTTTATTGAGCCCCTAATTGATCTCACACTCGCCCTGCATGGAAAGGTCAAAGCACGGGAAACTTTAGAAAGAATTTGTACGAAGAATGATCAAAATGGCGTCTTAACGGACCTTTTCCTCCAATTCCTTCTTCAATACTTTCCCGAGGATTTGGCTCAAATTCAGAAAGAGAAGAAGGTATTCAATTGAACTTTACAAACTGAGATTTATAGCAACATTAATTACAACATCTATTTAGTAACTTCCCTGAATTATTCTTATCGTATAGAAATTGTCCCGTTACGATCTCACCGTCTCACCTTTGAGAACGAAACTTCGGCAACATCAATACAACCGCTTCCTCAAGAAACTACCTACCGTTTCCAATTTTAAACAACTCCCGAAACCTGCTTTCTCTTGGTAAATTGATTGGCTGATCCGAAATGTACAATTTAATTAATTGTTGTGACAAGCATAAATAGATAAGTTAATAGATTTGTGTTACACTTTGTTACATAGATTTTCTCGTTACAGTAAATAACACTGCTGACGAATTAGTTGTATGGTTAAAAATAAACAAATGTATAAAAGCTACACTGTCCGTTGCGCGTCTTCCTCGCAGCTATTTCTGGATGTCAATCAAATAAATACTTGCTCACTTGCCAGGAGGTCGGTAAAGGGGGTAACGATGCTTCGAGTCGTAAAGTAGAATGTGAGACCAAATGCAATGGATATGGGAAGAGCTGGAAGGGCTTTTTTGAAAATTGCCAATAGCAAAAGCGTCAGGCAAAGTCCCTGTTAGTGAAGTAAGTTTTCAGTAAGTACAGTTTACAAAATATGATTGCACATGCTGGTGTAACGAAATATTAGTTTTTTTTTGAATTACAATAAGAATTGCCACGAAACAAGCCAGGGTTGTGTTCCAATCTCCATATGAAGAAGCTTTCCCAACGAGTACACTATAAAAAATGAAATCGCCCAATCCTAGTTTTACACCACCTAAAATTAAATTAGTGAAATTAGTAGATGCAGATGAAACAATTCTTTTAAGCGATGGAATATGATGTTTAATGAATTCCAAATCCAATCCAAATTTCATTTAGTTTACTCAGAAGCTTGGTATGATTCGGGAACCACTTACGTTCTTCTTCATCGGCGTCTGCGTTAGGAACGGCTGATTGCTCCACAGGACGAGCTGAGGTTGGATTTTGTTCAGCAGTTGCAGATACCTGTTGTGCCCGGCGTATTGCTCGTGGTTCCATTTCCTCCCTCCATTCAGGTGTGAATCCACCTGCAGAATCGCTAGGAGTTTCAGTTTCTGAAATCGGACGGGCGACAGAAGTCGAATCAACACGGGTCATGTCACTAACACCGGAGTGTCGCTTCCGGATTGGCTTTGTTGGTGTTTCAGAATTGTCGTCTGAGGTTGCAGTTGTGGTCACAACTCCGTACATCACAGTTGCTGTGAAAATAAAATTGATACCACATTTATTAATGTTATTGGTTTGATGATATGCAATTAATGGCTAGTCAAGTAGCCCGTTACATGAGTATATTAGTGCTGGGAAAATTTGTTCGTTTCTCTCTTGAGCTGTTTCTACAAGGATACGTAGGGGTCCACGAGGTGTGAGAACAGCAACCAAATCTGTAGAAGAATTTAGAACTTTAGAAAATAATAGTTGTCAAAACCCAGAACCGAAACGAGCGCGGCTGACAACACTTAAATGAAGATAGCCCCAAAATTAAGTAAGCAAAAAGCTGAAGCACCTGTCATGAATGTCTTTAACAGTTAATCACTGGCAAAACAATATGGGATTGGGATTACGATTACCCCAGATAGAAATGACTCCTAGAACAGCCCACGTAGTCCACTCCGGTAAGTATTTAATAAAGACCAGGGCCATGAGGGCGGATATGAAGATCAAGTAAGCTTGTTGAAGTATGAGCGGTCCTTGCCAGTGAATTGAGATCATTCCAACCACACCGAAGTTCCACATCACGATTGCCACCGTGATATAATCCATTGGGATATTGTAAGCTTCCAGAACTTCCCTAAAATAATAGTACCACTTTACTCATTACAAAATTAAATCAATAATTTTAACGCGTTATTGAAACAAGTAAAAGTCGTAACAATTTTTCACTTCAGATATAAGTAGGAGAACAGAAACAGCAGCATCAACGATGACAAAATCAGCCAGCCGTGTATCACCTAGAATATTGAAAGACGTTGTCATCTGGAGAAATCCAAAATAAAATATTTCAACCAACTGTACGAACAACGAACCTTGTAAAATCTCTTCTTGTACAGTATGATTAATATGATTGTCATCACAATGATAACGCATATCAGGATAAGAGAGTTGGCCACAGCGTTCCATACTTTGGTGCCTGTATCTGGACTATCTTCATGAAAGGGCGTATACAACCTGTCAACACATCGTAATCCAATTAAGCATATAGGGAAACAAAACCGTTAGAAATAATGTTTTCCTTACAAATATCCGTCTTTCCGTGTGTAGTAAGTCACTGAAGATATGGTTGCGACGACCACCAGCATGCAGAGACTGACAGGGGCAAAGAGCTTTATGACATGTTTAGCTCCATACTTCAGCTCGAACTCCTCTTCCTCGTCAACGACAGTAGGTGACCGCGGCGGTGCCTGATGCTGTGTCTGTGGAGAACGGGACGCTGCTGAGCGACGGGAGGGGCGTTGCTGGACACGAGTCGTTCCGTCTTCGTTGACAATTACATTGGCTCCAATGATGGTAGGTTCGGCAGAGCGTGGAATAGCTTGTGAGGAAGGAGGCGTATTAACGATAGAATTGTTCATTATGTCTAAACCTAGTTAAGTTAATTACAAACACAATTAAGAATGAACAAGGAATAATTAGTTAATTAAAAACAAAATGAAGAATGAATAAATTGACTTTCGGTTTTCTTGTTGAGGTTTAGCTATAAGCTACTCAAAAGCGGGAAGATGTACGCTTGAAGATTTGGGCAAAATTCGGTTGAAGTAAGGTTATTCCCCTCCAATTGTCGCCCCCCGTTCAAATTTTAGCGCTTTTTTCACTCTTTCCATTGTCGCCTCTTTTGATTCAAGTTCTCTACACCAGGGAGAGAGCAGTGATTATGACTTGGCAACAGCGCTTGCAACCTCCATTGTCGCCCCCAATGCTTTTTCACCGTATGTACGGCCGAACTTACGCTTAGACGTTAGATTAAACCTAACAAACCGCCCCTCCTCGTTTAGCTCGTCGGAAACATTAAGTAAACCACAAGTTACATGCCTCCGGCGGTGGCAGGAGCAACAAAAGGAACTCGTCACTGAACAAACGATTAACAAAATGCGGTCAGTAATTTCTCTCTCCTGGTTCAGTGAGGAGTTCTTTTCGTTGCTCCTGCCGCCGGAGGCATGTAACTTGTTGTTTACTTAATGTTTCCGACGTGCTAATCGAGGAGGTGCGGTATATAAAGATTACTGAGAGTAGACATGGGAGTAAACAGTAGGAGTGTTGTTCCGTTTATGCTTTACTTCAGCCAACTTAAAGTATTAAACCTAGATAAATTTATCTAGGTTTATCTATAAATTAAATTTATTAATATATACCCAATCTTAAATTCTAAGCGTAAGTTCGGCCGTACTTACGGTGAAAATTTATTGGGAGGCGACAATGGGAATCACAAGGGCTGTTGCCAAATTATAATCGACTCTTCTCCCCCTGGTGTAGAGAAGTAGAATCATAAGAGGCGACAATGGGGGCGACAATTAAGAGAATGAAAAAAACGCTAAAATTTGAACGGGAGGCGACAATGGGAGGGAATCGACCTTACTTCAACCCAAAAATTCAGATTCAAACATAAAATGACCTATGCTTCAACAAAATTAGTATTTTCGGGAGAATCTGGCAAACGCGGTGAAAAATATTCGCTTGTTTCTAAATCTAGTTAATCAAGTTCATTTTAATTAATTGAATACACAAGCGACGAGCATGACATTAAATTGAAAGGTTGGACTTTGGACAGTAGGTTTTGCTTATTCTAGGCTACATCAAGTGAAGCGCTACTTTCTTTTCAATACAAACAAATAAATAATAAACAATAAACAAACGTCCAATGAACTTTTTTTTTAAGCTTTAGTGAATTGTAATTAAATTCTTTGACAAGATTTTGTACACAATTTTTATCCTATAGTAATTGGTCCTGGAACGCAGACTGATACGGTTGTACCTCCAGCACTAGGATTTCCGCGTTGCTTCCAGTTTACCAATCTTGAATTGATGACAATTGGTCGAGAGCAGTCCAGGTAAAAATCGTCGCCGGCGTCTCTGCCAGGTAGACAAACGCGACTGCGTCGATTGTCTACAGCCAATTTCGACTGGTACAGGGCAAGGTCCTCGGGAGATTTCCTGGAAGATTGCACAAGTTAGCGGAAAAAAGTCAAAAACTAGTTAATTTTGGTCTACATTTCAAAAAAGTTGAGGTATTCCAGCTTTGAAACGCTGTCCAAAGAGCGGAAGCTTGAAGGATGAATACACTTTGAAACGCCGGATCGCTTGATATGAGGCTTCTTGGTTTCAGCGTCACAGCTCCACAAGGGGTACACGACAAATGGCAGCTCTTGATCTGCTTCGGCGCAGTCGCCATCCGCCGTTTTCCATGTGTTGCACGCCATTTTTGTAGCATATCCTCCCAACTCTTGCAAATTTACGCATTGCCCACAAATTACGTCTCCCTTAAATGTTCAAACATAAAGCCTCGTTTATTTTTATTTTTTAGGATTTTTTAATTGAAAATTAAGATTTACATAAAAGATTTACATAAGGTTTCGGATTCGTACGAAGGCACTTCGGCAACTGTGGAATTCCTTGGCAGCGCAAATTACAAGCCATTTTTTGTTTGTACTCATCGCTTGGACTGCACCGCTCACTCAAATCCTTGCAGTTCAATTTGAAAATTGAAGACAAAAACTTTTTTTTTAGAGCAAAATAGCATTTGAAAAGAAAATCACCGGTTGTGGCAGACATTTGAACTTTCCTTGGAAACCTCCTTTACGGTACATTGGCGAAATGCTGAACTCGTCGAGGCTGCGAAGAGAGCGATGAAGCGATCCCTGAGGATTACTTGGTTCCTCACACGAGCTTGGAGCGTATTGGCTAAATTTTTGGCAGAAATGCTTGCGATGAGGATCATACTTGAAATTTGGAGTCATAGCATTGTAGCTTGGCGACTGTTGGTAGCATGTCGCGTATGCCAGATTCGGCTGAGAGCTACTGCACCCGGAGTAGCAAAATGCCATATTGTGCTCGATTAGGATTGGAAATTATAATAATTAGTTAAAGCTTCATCTAGAATTCATCAACATTACAAAAACTTATTTTCTAAACGTTTACAGTTTATTGGTCACATGATGTGAATGTGACTCACATCCTCATTATTTTACGCTGGGTTAACTTTTTAATCAGTCTCCCTGGGTTTTTAGAAAATTAAAAACATAGTGACATAGTTGTTTTACATGACATGACTCTTGAGTAAACGTAAATGTCAACGACGAACGCTTGAAGATACCGAAAACTGAAATTGCTTTCGCTTAGTACACGCTCAATTGTCTCCAACGCTGCTACTTGCATTGGTCCGCCGTGAATTTGTCTGTTCAATAGCGTTATTTTAGTTTTAATACTTAATATCTGTTGTTGTTTTGTTTTTACCTCGAAAGCAACTTGTCGCAAAATGTCGCTGCTTCCTTTACCGGTATGGCGGGTCATTGTCGCAAAAAGTCCATTTGGATTTTGAAGTAGAGCATACGGAGAGTCGTATTCCTGTAAAAAAAACGATGATTTCAGGAATTTCTAAAATTCAGCGAAAAACAGGTTATAAACTTTTAAGTAAATTACCATTAATTTACCATTATCCAGTACCAATATTCGGTCGCAGTCCATTACTGAATGTAATCTAAATATAAATTTCTTAGGTTTGACAAAAAAAATTTCAAACAAAACAATTACTTACCTGTGAGCAATTGTAATTATGGTACAGTCAACAAACTTTTGCCTAATAGTTTTTTGAATTAAGTTGTCCGTTCTAAAAAAAAAAGATGTGAAATATTACTCTATTTACGATGCTCCTCTACCAACAATTTATGAAAAGTACTTTACTCAGGATCGACATTTGCAGTGGCTTCATCCATCACTATTATTCGGTTGTTCCGTAAGATTGCCCTCGCTAAGCATACTAATTGTCTAAAAAAAAAAATTAAAAATTACGACTCCAAATTCAAACGTATGATTTTTGTAAGTAACTAATATAACATATTTAGTATTACCTTTGTCCAATACTAAAATTACTCCCACCATCTGAAACTTTAAATTCCAGGGAAGGTATTTCCTCCTTCAGATCCACCTGAAGTTAAAAAAATATATCGAAATTTGCGACAATGAACGAAGCTTTAGAAATTTAACAAAATATCAGGTTGTAACCTCAGTTAGAACTTGCCACAGTTCGGCATCCTTAAATTGATTGAATGGATCCAAATTGTAGCGTATTGTTCCAGAAAATAGAACTGGATCTTGCGGTATGATGGAGATACTTTGTCGAAGGTCCCCAAGGCCAATTTCTTTAACATCAATGCCATCGACGAGGATACTTCCAGAGGGTTCAGTGAGTCGAAATAATGCTGCAATGATGCTGCTCTTTCCCGCACCAGTACGTCCAACAATGCCAATCTTTTCCCGTCCGTTTATAGTAAACGTCAAGTCTCGAAGTACTGCTTTGTCCTTGTAGGTGAGCCACAGATGCTGGAATTCAATTTTTCCCTCTCTAGGCCAGTCTGGTGGCGGTTTTTTATCTAAAAACATTCCAAAATGACCGACAGTTACAATTGTAATCGAAATTTTAGCTCGATATTGTGATTTTTTATTCCGAGACAACTTTGTGGAAGAATTGAAACGTTTCATTAAAAAAACATTGTTGGATTTAAAATTTTGGGTAGCATTTGGTGTAAAATTTTGCGTATAAATTTTGAAAAGAAATTAAAATATCTTGATTCAAAAGTTTTATATTTTTATATTAATAAGTCTATTTTCCAACCTGGTATTTCAAGGTCTGCTTCAGGCGTTAGCGTTGCGTATTCCAATGCCCTTTCCACGGAAGTCATTAAATTTTCAGTTTCCGTGGACTGACGCATGCCCCATTGAAGCGTACCCGTCAAAGTTAAAATAGAAGAAATTACAAGACCAATGCTTCCTCCCATGGTGTCTAATTTAAATTAGTTTTTTGAAATAAGGCATCGTTATTACGTAAATTAAAATATACGCAGTAATTAAAAGTGTGTGATTCATACCGGATGACAATAGCAGCCCGAATGTCACTATTGCCAAAAACGTCACGGAGACGACTTCCAGCCAAATTCCAAACCAGCGATTGGCAGCGATGAAGACATACCAGGGCGAGGAATGAAGGTCCTTAAATTAAGTTCAAGATTAAGACAATTAAGTACTTCACACTGTTCACTCTTTTTTTAGTAGAATGCAAAACCTGATGACTATCGAACTGTCGAATTAATATTGTTTGAGACTTAGATGACCGTATCGTAGTCAGACCATGTACCGACGCTGCGAGGTGAGTGAACAATGGACTACGCGCTGTCATACAACGATTTAATTATTATGGATTTATATTGCAAAATTACATTTAAATAGCTTACCAACAGACTCTATTCGCTTTATATCCCGAGCAGTACGAATGTAGTACCTCCGCATGAACCAAAATATGATTAAGAGGACAACGGACGGTATAACCATGTAATACTGAAAAAAAAAATTACTCCAATTAACTAGCTATTAAATTAATTAAATTGCATGAATTTTATTTTTAGTAAATTACATTTGAGAAGACAACGACGATTATAACGCCAATAAGTATTAAGGAAATTGACACCGCATCAAAGAAAGTGGCTGGCAAAAGTTCGTCCATTGATCCTATGTCTTTTGTAAATCTGTTCATAATTCGACCTATTAAAATTAAATTGCATTTCTTAAAATATGTCACAAAATAATTCAAACTATATTTTAGCTAACGTATTTTATACTAACCTGATGGATTCTCATCAAAGAACCTAGCTGGAGCTCGAATGACGCTCGTGAACATCTTGTTATGAATATTTATACTAATTTCCATACAGAAGTGGAAAAAGTACAACGCTCTTGACGTAGTTACGAAATATATCACAACTGTAAGGGCAGAATAAACAGCGATGTACACATCCCTCCCCAAATCGTACGGTTCAACGTAACGGGACTCAGGAACGCTGCCGGTCGCTTTCCGTTCCTCTGCGTTTGTCCTGCCAAGAGAATGACGCAAATATCTTAATTTTTTCCCAATTTATAATTTAAAAAGAATACCAGTAAGAGAGCCATATTTCCGAAGCGTTATATAATAATTGGTTAAATATAAAGGCAAAGGCGAGTATGACAAATCCAAGCACAGAATTTCCGGCTTTGAAGTAGCTCCAGTAAAGTTTTCCGTTTACTGAGCCCGTCGCCATTTTTTCTTCTTGATCTTCCGGTTCTCCTATGGCTGCTTCCTGCTGGTCAATTCCAATGGATTTCTGTAAAATTCAGTTAAAATATTGTGAATAAAACTAGCCAAACAAGCCGTACAAGAACTGAAGGTTCCTTTAAAACAGTTCAATTAAATAAAAAACTCTATCCCTAATCTGAAGCTTTCTCTTCGAAATCGATAGAAAAGCCAACAAAGTAAGTTGGAAGTTCAAGAACATCTCTAGATGATGGCTAGAACGAGGCTCCTTTAGCTAGTCACAAGAAATGCGTCTACACCGCGCTTTCATAATACAGGGTGACGCCGAAGTAGGTAACGCTGTTTGAAGACCGATAATTAAAAAAGTTATCGGTCGATTTCCGTTTTC
>VYYI01000465.1:0-31049 GCA_021029175.1 Bilobella aurantiaca
GTCCATCGCTCATTTGCCAAGCAAGTTGTCGCGTCGGCTCCGCCAATTGAGCGCACCACCCACAGCACAGTCGACCCCGCCGAGAGTTCACGGTGGCACAGGAGGTGCCCGTGACAATATAGTAGGATGAGGTATGAGTGACCCCTTAACTGCATCACTGTATTTGCATAAAGCCAACCATCCCTTTAAATTGGATGAACCACAGATTTGAAATGGTCTATAGACTGGACTGAAATACGGCCAATTTTTTATAACCCAGCTTGACTTCTCCTGCACGCGTCATCTAATCTACCAGGAAAATATCACTGAAGCCCTGGACGCTGGCTGCAAGAGTCAATATATGCAAACAAGTGCGTAGTAAGTGCCCTTAGGCCTCAAAATCATGGCAAGGGCTTCTTTTTTTTTCAACGCAGAGCTATAAAGGTCGTTAATTTCCCGCGTGGCACTCAAGTTGTAGCGAATTGACAGATCTCTTGTAGAAGACGCGTTTCGAAGAGCAAGTGGCTTGGCGTGATGATGGAGATTGGTTTGGAAATGGGCGTCCATTAGCTGGGTGTCATCTGATGACCAGATGAAAAGGGGTTGTCTATGTCAGGCTCTGAGCTCCATGATCTTCTTCAAATCGTCTTCAGATATCTTTCGTATCCCTTAAGCATAACCCTTGTTTCCTGGGCCCTTGGCCACGACCCGGCTAAAAAAAGCTAAACCAGACACCATGGTCATAAACAAATAAAAGCATAGCAAATGATTCTCAGTTTTCAATCCTTTCCTCACCAACCCAACAATTATTTCTAAGCAGTCCCTCCATGTACCCTCCAATCCAGAAGTTATATTTCAAGGGCCTCACTCATGATGACAGTAAACGCTCAGCGTCTGCCCCAAGGAGCTGGACAGCATGATTATTTTTGGCACTTGGGCCTTTTTTGACTTGACAAGTTCAGACACGACCCTTACGACTGTGAGTGAGGCATGTCGTAAAAGCTCTCGAACCTAGTCAATCCTTCGTCGACGCTTTGACCCTTAGCGAACCACCAAAGTTTATAAAGGCAATGCATTTCATAGCAAGAATGAAAATAAAGGGGCTTAATTGGCCTTGCTGCAAATGGACTTTGAAAATTTGATCTCTGTGAATGCTGGGTACAGTGACCATAGCCTGATTTCTAAATAAGTCTTTAATTCTAATTTACAAAAAAAACAACACTTATAACATCGATCAAAATTGGAGTGTCATACTGTTCCACCATTTTGAAATTGTTCAATTTTCGTCTGCTATAATTCGACCGACACCCGATATTCACAAATGTGTGTAAATCATAATTTACAAGTCATGATTTACTACACAGCGTAAAGACAATTGGAGAGACCTTACCCACGCGCATGGCCTTGGGGCCCTTACAACCGTCTCCCTCCCCATACTGCGTCCCCCAGGGCCCCTTTTTGACTCGAGTTCGACGATCGTGATTTGAAAATAAGGTTTACATTTAGGCGCTCCTAAAGTGAGGTGGATGGGTAGGCATATGGCTCAGCCCATATTATAATATCATACGGGTCAAAGGTCATACCAGTACCCATCATTTTGAGAGCTTGTCTAATGTTCTTTTTCCAATACGTAAAAGTTTGAGGTACTTAAGTCCCGGCATAACGCGCGTCAGTGAAGATCGCACCAAGCTTTCCAAGTACCCACCCCGCCTCCAACAAAGATTAGAGTTTGCTGGGTGACAACAAAAAATTTTAAAGGAAGAAGATGAGCTTTAATTCCGGGTGGTGACTCGATGAGCCCTTAAATGTTCCTCGAAGGAAATCAACTAATATTTTAGATTGCTCTTCCCTCGTGCGCATTGAGGTCAAGGGGTCGAGCGTCAGAAGGCCAGGCCCTTCTGGTAATGTTCTGAAACCCTTTTCTCGGCACAGGTCCATAATGGGCCCTTCGTTATGCGTAGCTTGTGCCTGGTGCCTACTCCCTTGTCATGTCATCGAATTAGTCGATTATCTCACCTCAAACATCATTTACAGCCAATCCAAGCAAAGACTTAAAGGGCCAGGATGCTTTGTGGAGCCCTTAACAATGGTGCGCATCTCATTATAATGCGCAAAGTCCTCTCCTGGAGTGATTATAGCTAACAAAAGAAGGAAGAAGGCTCCAAAAGTCAGACGCTTCACTTTTTTCAACACGTATTTTTTCAGATGAGATGAGCAAAGGAGGAGGATGATAATCGTAAAGTGTGGAAGATAATTTCATTTACTACTGATGCCCAAGGGCTCAGGGACTTGAAAAAAATACGACAAAGTTCAAAAACCTTGTTCTTGCTCCTCAACTAGCTTTGGAAAATAATACTGAAACTTTTTTTTTTCATCGCGGCACACGGTACTCTCCCGACAGCCCTAGTCCTAGTCCTAGATTGTTTAGAAAAGACAAGTGCATACGGAGATCTAATCGTCTCGCTGACCTTGGACCTTGAAAAAAGCGTATTTAACAACCAAATCACGTCCGGTTTCCATCCGATGCGAAACGAAGAAATGTACAACTTTCCCTTCATTTTTTCTTTCACTTGTCACCACTTCCTTGTTTCCCTAAAACTTGTAAATTTGTAACCTAACATGGCTATGCTTCGCTTACGCGAGAACATCAACCCTTCAGCCCAATTGTAAGATACGAATATGCTACAAAGTAAAGGTACTGGTACAGTATTATTGAATTATGAGGGACTAATGCTCCAATCCGTAACAATAAGCATGCACAATCATCACGACATGACACAGTGTAACCAAAACCAATTCTCTCCACCACCCCCATTGTCCAGAAGTGCCCTTGGCCCTGGACAAAAAAAAAGAACCTGATTTCGGATTTTGAGATGATGATGATGGAGTAGAGATTATAAATCCCGGACGAAACCCCATGAATCCAAGACCAGTAGCAGTTTCTCTATCAACCCCTCCCTAAGGCACTACACCTTGATTAACCATTTTTTACCTACCCCTTCCATGACATGACTACACCAATTTAATTTAATTGTGAGAACTGTCCTTCTCTCCTTACCACGGGCCACCACAGCTTACCTGAGCCACCTACGTCAAAGGGCTCATCGAAAAAAAAATCATTAGCCATGCGCAAGTATGACGTATGCCTTTGATCACCTTTGCCCTGCACAAAAGTTTCGCTAACACCGTTACTTCCTGTACCTAATTCTTCTGCCATGTCATCCCAAAGGTTAAATCGAAAAGCCTTGGATTTTGTTATTTTTTATTCAAGTGTAAAGTCGAGCAGTTTACGAAGCAGTAAAACGTAAAGTCTATTTTCGTATATTAACTAAAGGGGAAAATGAGTACGATAGGAAAATTTAATTAACTCGAACAAGCGACGTCGACGAGACAAATGTCCCAATGTACACTAAATTGAAAGGGGTCCTTACGAATCCGTATGTTTTAAAATTTTGAATACTAGATTATCAATTTAGTCGGTCGTGATGAGATGAGTAGGGTGCGTTTGCAAGCGATTTCATTTCTCCGAGGAGCCGTAAACACTCTCATCACTGAATGCAATGTAGAGGAAGAAATCCTCTTCGTGGTGCTCCTGGAGGAAGGAACAGAAAAAAAATGAGCAGGTGCACTACTTGTTCTATAGTTTTTGTTATGGTATGAACTTTGCAGTAACCCTGCACCTGGCCTTTCCGCCTCAATTAAAATTATCAAAATATTTGTAAATCCTGCAACAGAAAAAGATGTGATCGTGATTCTAACCTGGTAAAGTGAACCCATGGTAGCCGACGTTGGAGGAATCGCATTGTTAATGAAGAAGAAGAGAGCCTCTTCTGGGCGGAGATGAATCCGCTTGCGAATCAGGAAGTAGAACTGCCCCACGGTCAAATCCGAGGGCACCAAGTACTTTTTCTTGTCAATGTCACTGATCCGAGCCTTGGCAGCCTTCTCCACGATAACCTGAGTTCAACATAGACAAACAGGAAACCGTGAGAATTTTATAATCTGATTTAATTGAATTTAATATTTTTGATCAACTTTCGTGCTGAAAGGTTAAGATTCTTCAAGAAAAAGGAACATTTTGCTGATGAACAGCACTGTTTCTTTTCGGTTAAATCAACACCTCACCTCAGCCGAATAAGTTACATTTTTTAAAGAGCTGAAAGAGCCCAAACTCGAAAGCAAGACCAAGAAGGCTACGACTTTATAACGGCACAGTTTACAAATATTTAATTGCTTTCAGGAACTGCATACTCTTTTATCGATGCTTGCTATAATTTCCCTTGCCTGGATGGCGGAGAAATACACAAGAAAGAACTAAGGAAGCGATTCGGCGAATTAATGTTGATTCTTTCAAAATCAACAAATTACATAGACTACATATTACAAATTATAACCGTACAAAACACCGTACGTTAAGATCCTAGCCTCATGGGAAGGCGTTGCTGCGCGCTGTGACTGATGAAACACCATCAGTTTATGCTGTTTCAATTAGTAAATGACATAACTTACGGGTACACGGTCTGGATACTTGCGACGAATCTTTTCGCCCTCAGCCTTACGCTTCTCAAATGAGTTGTCTTCCTTATACTGGAACTTCATTGTCACCTAAGATGCAACACAAGGTTAGGTATGACTAAGTCTGCATGGATATCGATATCGACTGATCAGTTTTGGAATTGGTAAAAACTAATTGAATGTTTATTTACGAAGGTTGTTTGTAGTATTTGGAGACGAAGCGAAGTGAATGACTCTTGATAATAACGATGAAGATTTAGTTGAGTGTGTGATTAACTTTAATTTGGAAGATATTTCCTTGCTTTGTTTTTATGACGATGTTGGTTTTTGGCTGTGTGAGTGAGTCAGAATGAGGAAAACATCAGCTGACGGTGAGCTATGCTCTATAGCTTCACCTTCACATCCACCTCGTCGCCTTTCTTCTCAACTGCACTTTGCGCATGCGCACGTACAAAACGCCCCAAGCAACAAACAGGAGAAAGCAAAAGCCAAGCGTCTTTTTACCACTTACCAAATCAATTATTCACACTTAATTAAATTTTAGTAACTTATGTTTTCTATTATTAGCAATTATAAACTGTATAGCTCAATTTGTTTCTTCCGACAATCCTTGACTTGTTTTTTTTTCACGAAATGCAACCTTCACCAATTAGAATGACTGGGTGTTCAAATTTTCATGATTTCCAAGTTCCAACACCCTTTGTCCATGAATTATTTCATGGTCTTAATTTCTGATTTTTCATTAAAAAATATTGTTTTAATTGTAAATGCTGTAAAAATGAGGCTTGGAGGTTTTCTAGGTAGAAGTTCTACCGTAGAACACGTAGAAAATTTCAAATTTATTTGTGGTAACAGCAATTTACTGAAGTGGGATATTCTATGAAGTTATATTTTCGGCATTTCATCGCTTCAAGAAACTAATTGAGAAACAATGAGAAGCTCAACTTAATTTTAGAATGTTTTTTCAAACCCCTTATGTCACGTTACGATACCTTAATTAGTGATCTGATTCAAAGAATTAACTAGCCCTAAATTTATATAACCTTGATTGTTTTTGGAATAACTGCTAAATGCGCCAATGACTAACCGAATTTTCGAACTCATGTTACTGCTAAAACGGTGTTTAGAACGTTGCTATATGGTTTGACAAATTAAGGGACTACTACCATGACTCACATTCACCGTTTTTTTCTCGACGCTTTTGGTGGCTGGAAACTGGTGAAAGGCCAAGAAGAATGAAACTGAAACTTTTAAGAAGTGGAATAATGGAAATCCGCCTATTTGTTTCTCTGTTCTGACGTGTCTTAAGGGTCCACAGCGTCCCTTCCTCATTGTTAAGTCCAAATGCATAATTGCAGCAGAATCCATTGGAACTGGCCCTTTATTCAACACATAAATTCGAATGTGGTTGTTGTTGACCATGCATCATCATAAACTAATATGCGATATCTCACGACTTTCTGCTCAAATTTCAAAGAGAAAGTTTTTGAAGAATTTCCAAAAATGAATCTGCTAAAATGAGTCATGAGTGTTTCGAATGCTTAGCACAAATACTGGCCACTTTTCAAGGATTTTATTTTATTGGGATTCGAGACCTGGGAAACGCTTACGACATATGTGAATCTTGAACAGCGCTTTCGGGATGAGTCAGCCTGTTGCCTCTGATTCTAAAGATTTTCAAAAAAGGTTCGGATTGAAAATAAACAAGTGTATGGGAGCCTGGCAAGTACCTGTGATAGGTTAATGATGCATTTGTGATGGATATGGCCAGTTTAGAAAAGCCAACTTACTGATCACACCCTTCAAGGAAGTGACTCATCCCCTCACTTTCACTTTCCAGCCACAGACAACGCGCTTCGAGTCCAAAGTCCATTCGAAAAACATCAAAATTCAGTCGCAGTCTACGGAAATAACTACAGAAATCAGCCACCAAACCAAAATGCTGTTTTGGGCTATTTTATTTATAGAGACATGTCATAAGACATTTGCAATCAAACCGGAACCCTTCCTCGCCGCAAAATGAACGAAAATAGGAAACGTTTTGGTGATACGGGAAAGAAAGTAGTTGTTCACAGGAAATCACGCGATTTTCACACACCTCAGCATAAATTTCTCAAAAAACTTGACCTACAAAAGGTAGCAACGAAATATGATGCGAGTAACTCTGATTTCAAGTACTAATAAATTGACAATCCCACGATTTTAAAATTTACTGGCCAAAAGTTGTCATAGACTTGAATAAAACGTTGGTTATGGGATGGATTTTTTTGGGAACGCTATGCATAGGTAAAAGTAAGTTTTTAGAAATACTTTTGGTTAATTGGAGCTAAAGATACCCTTATTAACTTAATTCGAGTGATTCTGGCACTTGGACCAATTGACCTGAAAGGTGGCTTTCCAGCGTATCAGCCCATAATTAGGGTAGGGGGAACAATGGGAGTCTGTTCTTTTGTTATCCTTGCCTGATAGACCTCAGACAAACGTTTTCCTGGAACTTAGATTTCGACCTGAAACTTGACATTGGAAGGGTCCAATTCCTACACACACACAAACGAAACCAACCATTTTTTTTATTTCAGGAAAAATAAGAGCCCACTTGCCAACTCGCTCGACGCTCAAGGTTCTTTAGGGCTTCTGTTTCTATCCAATTAAAAAATGGGGTGAGAATGGAGGGTACGACAAAAGAACGTCGATGCTCAGGCGAAGAGTATTTCACGAGGCCCATGAAGATTCCCATGCTCATGCAATGGGAATGATTAGGATGCGTAGTAAAAGTACCTGATTAAATGAGCATGTTCAAACAAAGAGCCAGACGCTTTGTTATGATCGCTTCAGCGCTCAGGCCATAGACTTTCGATTTCTGGAATAATCCAACGGCAAGTACAGGAAGCGTATTGGGAACCCAGAAATGAGATGCGTAGAAATTAAAGGGCACTTTCTCAAAGATTAGATAAGGAAGTCCTCAAAAAGTATTTTCTTTAAGCTTCCGAATTAAGTATGGCGCAGAAGTAGGCTAAATGGGGATTATTTTCAAAATAAAAATAAAATTTTGGATTTTGATTTGATGGAAAATAAATTTTGATGTAAATCGGGCTTACTGATTTGATTGCTCTGTGATTGGATTTCGTTCAGCGTTTAACGATGGGCGGAGCTACATTGGCTGAAGGGCAATCAGAAATTGCCCTGTTGACTGATCGTTCAGAAGCGTCACTGAAATCTTGACACTTGCAGCGATGCTTCATCCAAATACTTTTAGAAAGGCTACTTTTGTGAATCATCTGGAAATATCCGTCTATGATACGGCCTGTCAATCATTTTTAGATTAACCTAATTACCTGTTACTCAAATAAAACTAGAGCACTATTTTCGAAAATACAAAAAAAAAAAATGTTTGAACTCTTTTGCATATGACTGCTCTCATTTTCCAAAATCTGACCTTGGCATGCACTCTAAAACACAATTTTCTTGCTTTTGCAATTAACGCTGAAGCCAACTTAAATGAAACTGGATGAAGTAGTGTTGAAGCGATAATTAGCTCACACTTGGAAACTTTTTGCAATGAAGTGAGCAAAGTGGGTTACCACTATCTGGAGCTTTTAGTAGCAACAAAAATTGTAAAAAAAAAAGTTAAGTTTTTAAATAATTTTCTTCAGCTTCCGTTTTGTCACTTCTATTTAGAACTTATTTTAATTCTCCTGTCTGTCATCCTAATCTTTACTCAAAACGCCAAGTGTAGCAAAATCAAAAGCTTGGCAACGATAGTTTTGTTACGTTAAAATTTATGTTAAAATTACGAATTTGAATAATATACGGAAGATGCTAGGCTATTCTGCTCACTTTTTGCTTGCAATCGTATGTCATTTTAATGAAGAAATTAACAGTAAGGACATGTTTAGACACTTTCGGCATTGAAAATGTTCCTGAGACGCCTTGTACGTGGAATAGCAAAATTTTGAGGAGCTTCTACATTATCAGTGGATGGCACTTTCTGGAATCGAGGTCACGTCTACTCGTCTTAACTTCATCCAGGAACTTCATCATTCACTTCACTATCTCCCGCTTCCTTCAATTCATCATTACAAATCCAAGTCTGAAATGTGCTTTATTGACTCCTTACGTGCTTCACTCATTTTTTGCAAGTTTGAATTTGCTCGAGATGTGGTATGGCGTGACAGAAGTGAAAAGAATCATATTTCATTTTGTACTTTACTTGTTTTGAAAAGAGGCTCTTAATTTTCCCTTTGAGTTCTAAATTAGCACAGCAATCTCATTGTCATCACTTGAAAATTGAAGTGGTTTGATGGGTATTAAATAACTATTAAATTCTAGAAGCTCAACTTCAGTAGACTCAGAGGCGTCGAACCTCGCCCTTTGCCCCGTTTTCCCTGATCAAGCATGTTGTATTTCCCTTGCGTAATAATTGCTTCCAACTACTTTTAACTGGATCACTTCTCATAAAAAGTGTGATAATTTTGGCTATTTTTAAGCCATTGTTTGTCAAAGAATTGTCAAATAGGTTCTTGTAGCATCTTTAGCAGTATTTGCTGTTTCGCTTCCCCGAAACAATTTTTCTTTATATGCATCATTCTTCGCATTTCTAAAACAGAGCATCGTGCAAATTGGGACGTACCTTTTTTCTTTTTATTAAGACAAGTTTTCATCTAAAATTAGCTTTAAAAAAAATCTTAATCCAAAGCCTTCAGTGTTAAAAAGCAGGAGAACGTGGAGAAATGTACTATTTACAATCCGTTGCTGTAAATAGCATTAGAAAATCAGGTAAAATCAGTGCATGTTTGCATTTTAAATTATACAAGGCCGTCAGAGGTAGTTATAACTAATTCTCAACGAAAGGTAAACATTAATTGAGTCCAGTCGAAAGCGCAGTTACTGCTGAGCTGTCGTCTGCTAAAATGTCGAAAACGATAGCACACAGTGGCATTAGTCATCCACTTTACAGTCATCCGAAGAGGCAATCCAGGTAGTTGGCTTCCACCCTCGGTGGAATGGAGGAGGGGCTAGATGATTTCATAGGAACTGTATTATTTTGTGGCCTAATTAGCTCTTAAATGACTTATCCAGCTAAACAAAAGAATGGAGAAAAAACAGGGCGATAGAAGTGAAAGCGATAGCGGAGAACCGTTGGAAAACAATAGAGCGTGAACCGTTGGAGAAAGTAGAGAGAAAGTGAAAGTTAAGACTTCACCCTCTCTGACTCACACTTCACACAGTGCGTCTCCACCACATCTTAACTTTTTCCCTTCACGTTTACTCACCTGTTAACGCATTTACAGATCAAGGTCAAGATTCTGTTTGCCCACATCTTTAGGAGAGGAATCATGAGAGTAGCTTTAGGCCGTGAGCATCCCGGAAGAGCTCTTAAGCTTAGAGGAGTCGGAAGACAACGTTTTTTGGGGTAGATGATGAGGCGGGAAGGGATGGAGCAGGTTCCCGGGTATTATTGGCCACTGCCAAGTCCCTTCCCCTTAAGTGTACACTTCTGTACAGAAGTGTACAGAAGTACCTTTTGGTAGGGAGGGGTGGTTGGGCTAAGCCTCTGCGGAGGGTGGTGGTGGCCGGGTTTTGTCCAAGACTTGGCCATAGTGCGAGATACAGGATCCAGTCGTAGTGAGTATCCGTCCCTTGTCAAGACAAGTAGTGAAATCAGAACCTAGGATCACCTCCTTCCTAGTATAACAACCTCCGCCGAACACTCCGTACGCATCAGTGTCAAATTGCATCCGAACCGAAAAGCATCTCTTAATGTTGACACAATAAGCAACAGTACATCTTAACAAGTAATCTAAAGCAAAGTGCATCTTAACTAAAGATCATCAGAAGAGACACAAACTCGAGTTACACTGTAACACTCCCAGAGTGAAAGCACTGTGAAAGTGAACACAAATACTCTACTGGGTGAAATTTTCCTCATTTATGGAACTCCACTTTCACCTGCAAATCAATTACAGAAAACCGTCAAAAATGGCAATAGCATTCTTCGTCGACCCAGAGTACGGACCGCTGCCAGCATCAGGTTCAGTTCAGCCAATCGCTGCTAGGCAACAGTCCAATTCCACCTCGCCACAGTCACTTTCTCGCAGAATTAGACGACAAGTGACTGTTGAAATTGATGAGAACAATAACCATGTCATTCCGGACTTGGTTCACGGCGTGGCCACCTTTCCACAATTTGGTCTTGGCCATCAACCTCCAGTGGTCACTCATAGTCAACGTCGTCAATTGTCACCTCCAGTGACAGTCACCTCGACCCAGTCGTCCTGGACAGATTGGTTACAACCCCTGTCCAACATGTTTACTAGAACTACAGAAACGGCTTCCGGACACCTCCGAGGTACTTAAAAAAAAATCTTTTTACAAAATTTCGAAATTGGCAGAATTTGTAACAATAGCAAAGTAGGTTTCGAAGGTTAGACTTAAATTTTTGAAGGCCAACGATTCCATACGCCTACACAGTGCTCCACATCCTTTATTTGCAATCGGCCTCTTAACCAAAATTTGTGGTGAAGAGAAGAGGGCCGTTTAATGGAAAGTGATGCAATAACGTTTCCGTCTGATTAAAAAGTTCTAGAAGAAAAGTAAGAGTGTTTTGGGAGGTCAGTGACTTGATTCAAGGATCAGGATCAAAAGTGGGTTGAGATGCAAACACAACGTCGAGATGTAGTAGTAAATAAGGTGCAAAGTGGGATGTTGTAATTAGGTAATTGGTAGAGGTGTCTTAAGGGGTAACGCCACGGTGAGATTCTTGGAAGATGACTGCTCCAGGTACCTCTTGACATCGCTTGACATCTTGTCGTTTATGTGCAGAATCCCGTTTGACTATTGACACTCCTTCAACGAAATTTCTGCAACTCGTTTCCATAATTTATGCAGCGTAGGGTTGCAAGACAAAAACTTTTGACTACTGCAACGTGTGGACGAAAAAAAAAACCAGTGCCGATTTGCATTTAAATACACATGACAAGCTATTGTGCCAATAAACCGCAATTAGTCATCCTATACCAAAAATAGAAATTGATATCAAACACACTTTCTTCTCGCTCTGGCAGAAAAATTTCACAATTTCATTGTTAGCATCTTAAAAAATTGCATCTTTTGACCTTTGAAATGCCAGAGGTCAAGCACATTTTGACAGGAAGTGGTTATCTAGAAATAATATTTAGCCACTTGTTATTGTATTTCGGTCAAAGTACTATAAGTGATCAGGAGACAATTTGGACTTGTTGACACAACTTCGGTCCATGACAGAGGACCCTCCGAAGACTTTTCCATGACATGCCTCCGAGGACTTAAGGATAAGGTTTCTGTTTGTTTTTTGGAACGGTAAACAAGCTCATAACCAGTGCAATTATACGTCCAGAAACTCTATCTTCACTATGCACTAATTGAATTATAAGTTTAATTTTGAGAAACAAGTTCAAGATTTTGGAGTCAATGACCCCTCATAGTCTCTAAGTTGTCTCTAAAGACTATCTCTTGAGAGAGACTCGTCCCTGAACTCCCAAAAATAGGAATGACCTAATCAGACGTCTTGTCTTTCTGAATTGCAGCAGGCGAAAATGAATCGCTGCAAGATGAGCTCCCTGACGTCGTCCAGTGTCATCATGGCTTCTCCCTCGACCTGTCTTTCGAGTCATCACACACAGTTGGGCCACGGCGCGCCGTGGCCAACGAGGGCGAAGACCTAGCTCCACGACAACGACGTCGTCGACCTGCTGGAAGTCATCACACTGTCCCACTTTCCACCTTCAATCAAGAGCCATCACACTATGTCATCGATCCAGATATCATGAACGAGTGGAACGTTGAGCTCAAGGTGGCAGTTAGTTCATGGAAACAAGTTGGAGCTGAGCTGCGACAAATTGGAGATCAGTATGCATTTGAAATTGAGGTAAGGCATTTTAAAAATTTTGAACGGCAGCGAAGCGCTGCAATCGCAAGTTGAGCTAGTGGTGGAAAATAACCTTAATTTTGAGCTAACGACGTGTTTATTCGTTGACTTTATTGTTCGAGGTGTCCAAATTGGCCTATTTAACAAGCCTTGAAAAAACTTAACACTTTTGGAGTTTGAGGAAGGGGATGAAAATTAGGATTTTTTTAAGGACATAAAAAGATGTTGTTGGATTCAAGCTTTAATTTCGTTTTTATGATCGAATTGGGAAAAGCTTTTTTTTTTATAATAGCCTCCAACTAAAAATGCAAGGGAAATTTCATATAATTTTTTTTAATTTTCAGAGCTCAATTCAGCGTCAGCGAACTCCAAGTCGCGAATCTCTGGAAGTTCGCTGCGTCTTTCGGCTTGCTACACTACCGGCTCTAGCGATGGTGGGCCTAGTGACGGGATTGGCTTATTTGAGACGCCATTTATGAAAATCGTGTCAACGTCAGTGACGAGGTGACACTTTGGTCCGTCACCGTCAACGGTCGTCCTAGTTCCTCGTAATGTCAAGGCCCACACTATCAAGTCATTCCGTCGGCGTTGTGCGGTTGTGAAGAAAGTGCCCGACGGCCTTCTTATCAGAACTTATTATTTGTGTATCAATTCGTATCTTAATTTAGTCATTCCTTATGAGTAGTTTGCTATTTTTTTTTCTATTGGTGTGATCTCATATTTATCTGATCACGCTATTGTTAAGCGCCAAGTAGTTCATCTTACACAGAGGCCATTGTACTATAGAATGTGTTTCTTGTTTACATTGGTGCAAACTTGGGTTGTTTTTGTTCAGTTAAAATGAAGGGGTTTTAGAAAAAAAAATTAGGTCGCATGCAAGCCCAAATTTGTTTGTGATTTTATTTCGAATTGTCAAAAGCGATTGATCTCGCAAAAAAAAATTATTCTTTTTTGTCATTTATTTCTCAATTTTCTGAAAAACATTTCTCATTTTCCTAGTCACAAAGTTAATATTTCATATATTTTTTCTAAATATTTCTGGACATTGGACTTCATTTTCTTTTTTCCAAAAAATGACCCAAGGTTTCACAAATATCTTTTGATTTAGGGACCGTGACAGGTGCCTTTTAGTTGTAGTAGAAATAGAACAGTTTATATAGTTGTGGGGCACACATTACAACGTTAAATATTTATTATTTCCGCTTAAAAATTTCCGCCAATTGTCTTTCAAGAAGAACTAATTATTCTGAAAGGGACGCACACCATTTTCAGGGGGTTTTGAGGAAACGTAATTCTTTCGAATAGGGGCCTAAATTATTTACAAAAAGACGACCAAGAAGGAATTGAGCGGACTCAAAATAGCTTAAAATTTAAAATTAGTTGTACACGCCTTGCTTTTTTTGTAAAAATTCTCCTTAGGAGAGCATATTCTAGTAGTTAGTTAAGTTAGTTAAATGTACAGTAAATTTTGTGTACGTATTTTTACAAAGGCCGCCAATGGCTCTTTACAATGTTATTAAGCGGTCCACGAGTCGGAAGACTTCAGGCACAAACATGCATTTTATTTTTCTTTATTAAAACAAAAAGGAGAAATTGTGCTCAGGTTATGTTGTACTTTGAAGAAATCCAACACAATGCCCAATGCGTCTTTCAAATGCAGATTGTACATGGAGATTCCTAGAATTTATTTAAATTTAAGTAGTACTTAAGTAGGTCCTTAGTAACTGTCTAAAAGTTATCTAATAAAATCAGAAGTAATAAGAACAGTAGCTCTTTCTAGTTTATTTTTATCGTTTACTGTAATTAAGTTACTCAAGTACTGTTGTAAAAACCAAATTCAAAACTAATTGTTCTCCAAGAGGAGTCAAAATGAATTAATAAATAAACAGAGCCTTATCATCTGCAATTAAAAATACTATTGTTTTGAGCGTCACCTTTATTTCACATAATATTCAATATTTATAATTCCTAATAAAATCATTCAATAAAAATCGGCTAGTGACGCTGTCTAGAAATTGGGTCATTGTTTTAAAATATCGTTCGACAAGAAAAGGCAGAATGGAAACAACATATACAATAACAGGAAACATGAACATTGCATGAAAGTAAGAGAAAGCTCCAAATATTATGAAAAAGCGTGACGTTAAGGCTGAACGCCGCGCAAAAAATTCAAACAAAAACATCCCCCTACCCCGAAGCCGTTTTGCAGTATTTTGCCCTGATGCACCATCTACTGCCGCCTGGCACAAAAGCCACTCCTTTCACTCTGATCTTTTTCATCCCTTGCTCCTTGCAGCGTCTATTTATTTACTTTATAAAATTTGGCTGTTTGAACGTTTAATTCAAATTCAAAATTTCCTCTCAGTACATAATTTCGGCTCAAAAATTGTCAATATCGAAACAAAAAGAAAACGCGTAAGAAATAACCTTGGTTTTCGTCCATGAACGATTTTTAGGAAAGGGTTCCACTTATTTTTCTTGCAAGTCCCCGTTTTTCTTGACCCCTTTCCTGGAGAATTGACAATATTGGGTAGCAACTGGGCTAAATACAGTATAACAAAGCATTATTGCCCGTAAGAAAACGTTTGTTGCTCATTTTCAGTGAATAGTAGTTCGTTCGTTTACCCATGACAGGGCTTTGAAAGTATTGTGTCCAATTTCCTGTTTGGTTTCCAGGGGCCCTTAAGGGTCCTCCAAAGTTTTAGTTCAAGTGTCATAAAATTGAAGGTAAAGGGCCTCCAGATTTGAGGCAGGTAGAAAAGAAGGTGTAACAAGTGGCCAAGGAAGATCAAGATGAAGGTGTACAAGGGAACAATGGATTCTGAAGATGAGTTCCTGACACAACTGCAGATCCCTTAGCAATTGTTAGAGGCGTCAAAAGGGGATGATTCATCTAAAACAGAAATATTATGTTACGAACATGTCTGGGTCTTCCAGACTGCTTGGCGTCTTCAAAGATCAAAAGGGAAGAGGAAGAAAGAAAACGAAACGTATCATACTTTAGATCCGAAGATGCAACTCCCAATTAAATTAACACTACTTTGTATACTTATCCTCCGCCAAAAATTTGAATATTTTGTACCATTTTGACCTATAATACTTTGTAATCAAATTCGAAATGAAAATTATTTATAGTAATTCTATCAAAAAAAAATGCCTTACTGTTCATTTGCAATACTTTTATTGTATTTTAATTGTCAAGAACGGAGTTCCCAATAATGCAATCAAAGCAAGCAAGATTTAGAACAACGCAATTGCAGTGAACTAGACTTAACCTTTGACCTGACGCTCTTCGTTAAATTCACGACACCTCAATCCAGCCCTGGAGAATATCCAGTTACCAAATCCATTTGGGCATGAGGCCCTCGTAAAAATAATTTTATTGATGGCAAACGATGACAATCTCGCTGATGACACTCGACCTCAGCATTTGCCCAACATTTCCTCGTGTCCTGACAATCGTTTTCAAATTAACTGCGGACCACTCCAGATGCTGCCAAATGTCATTTAAGAGGCAATAAAAGTGGAGCAATCAATCAAATTGCCAATTATTAACTGGGCTAAGATTAAGACAACAACAGAGTCATTAAAGGGACAACGATCCGATCGTTCCAGCGCAAATTTGCAAGATGGCAATAAAAAATCGCTCCTCCCAAAATCTGTTTCGCTTGGGGTGCTGGAGGAGGAAAATCACTTAAAAAGCGATTGGACAAAAACGTTTTGAATACACTAAATGAACGTTTTAGGGATGTGGGGTAAACCACATAGTCACGGGACTGCGCCTTACTTCTATTTTTTCTACCATGTCCAGTTCAATCACCTTCCAAAGCGTAAACATAATTTAAGAAGATAAAGAGAGCGTAGTTAAGTTGTTAAGGTGCGTAGTTTGTTCACACTCAAAATTAATTTTGACCTCCAACACGTAACCACAACTGACGTATTTGTTTTCATGATTTTTACGGAAGGGATTTACTATGCAGTTCAATGTCAAAAGATAATTCGAAACGGAAGAATTGCTTCTAATTCTTTGGCAATTTCGCCTCCTGGACTAATTACGCAACAGCAGGGATCGTCATAAATTATTTGAGGACCATTTTACACACAAAATAATTTATTGCTCAAAATTGCACTTGAATTACGACCTCCCATTAGTCACTCTCATTAGCAATTTTTGCAAACTTTCTCCACCCACGCGTGAACACGCATGGTAACTAAAACTCCAAAAATTCATAAAAGCTTCGCTCCTGAACGAAATTTCATTGAATTTTCATCTAAATTCCCTAAAATCAGATTCTACTAACTGAAACGCAGAAATTTCTTGAGTCACTGACCGCAATAGTTCGGGAAGAGGACAGAAATATTTCCGGAATAGAATAACACTGCGCATTTCAAAGCATATAGGTCGTAGATCTTGTGATTTCTAGGGTCGAAGTCTCACAAGTCGACTGACCAGTGTTTTTTTTTAAGTTTTAAAAACGTAATCTAAAAAACTACGAATACCTAAGGCAAAAAAAAATATTAGAAAAGCGGAAGAAACCCATAATTCCTCTTCCTGTTCTCAAGGGCCTTTCATTAGATAATTAACACTGATTTGCTGGTGGGCTCATGAATCAAGGGCCTAATCCCTGACTCCAGGGTAGCAGATTTATTAAGGGCCAATAAATTAGGGATTCTTGTCACTTGAGGAGCCCTTGCCTAATGAAAACTGCCAAAGAATGGAAACTTTACTTTAATCTTCCGGGGCAAGAGTAGTGACAGTGGAACGGTGTCCATACAGCGACCACGGTCAGAAAATGGCCTCCCACGCTGAACAGAGGGCCCTTGACAACTTAGATTAGCCGAAGAAGGCGGCGGTGTCTAGCGAATTAGAGGAATTGAGTTCACAGAATAGAAGCCGTGTAACAATGAGCGAAAGATTTATAACACCCGCACCGCCCCCAAAACACCGTGTCCAAACCATGTTTCTGGAAAAATAGAATTGCTTAGAATCGAGGCGATTGACACTCGGATTTAAGAAACTTCTTAATATTATAGCTTTTCAATGGAGGGTCCTATTTAAAACAAAAGAGATTAAAACAAACGGAATCGGAAACACTAAACGTATTTGTCATGTTTGTGAAATATTTTGATGCAAAGTAAAACTGAACACTCAAACGTAAATCTCAAATTTTAAAATTCAAAATACAAGCAGTAAAGCGTTACATTTACAACGCAAGAACGCCGATTCTACTCTGGATGAATTCTTCCCTTTTGCTTTCTCCACTTTTCGACGTTCTCCCTACATCGGACAGGGAGAAATTTACTATTTTAAAATTGATAAATAAAAAATAACACCATTGTTAAACTCCCATTTCGTTTCCATTAACCATTGAGAATCCAAGAATACTGGACTTCAATGAAGCGGAAACTCGATGTTTTTCCTTTCTTTTACGAATTAGCCAGACGACAAGTTCCCCTTTTACAGTTTTTTAACTTTCGTGGGTCCAAGAAGGGTTGAAAGTGCGTAGGGCGTCGTGGAGGATCAAATCTCCCAAATAATCCCCTACTTCCTTTAAACCAACGTTAAACAATTACCCTTTGACGTTTTTTAGTAATTTACTGACTCCATTTCTATTTTTGAGTTCAATTGTACTAAATTTTCAATTAAAATCAGTGGAGCAGGGAATCGAAGCCCACCTTTAAAGCTTTCTGACATGTTTATGATCTATTTTTAAGTTTAGAAAAAATATGGCACATGCGGCAAAAAAAAAAGATTTTGAAGCGTTGCCTTTAAGTTCCAATTTTAAACAATCAAAAACACAGAACACCCAGCGACGACAACTCGTATTTCTCTCTCCAAACTCAGAAGGGTGAGTTACTGGATTTATTGCCGATTAGCAACAATTTTGAACAATTGATTTTCTGTAACAATCGGAAAGACACCACTTGAAATTACTCTCGAAACGTTTAGTTTATTTTGTTTTTGTGAAAGGGTTGTAAATTACGGTATGGGTTACTTTCGACGGTAACAAGAGAAGTATCCGCACTTGTGAGTTCTGAAGTTGTTTTTGTTTTCTCTAGACCCAAATCCACCAGCGATTTTCTATCCGTCACAAAACCTATGTCAACATTTAGGACAGAATCGTTGACTGTGCTTGGGTTGGACAGGTCATCGGCTGGAGGGCCGAGGTTGACATCATCAGTAGTTGCGTCGTTATCTTCTGCGGATGGTTCTACTCGCGTCGTTTTGCATTTAAGCTTGTTCCAACAGTGACGACGAAATTGAGCCAATTGCTTCCGCCCGTGAACACTCTGCAGTTTGAAAGAAATTTCTCTCGTCTTATGATTTCCATTGATCATTAGAATCAAATCGAATAGGGCAATTATAGAAGGAAATACAATCCAATCCCGCTGAATACTGTTGGCTTCGAGAGAAAGCACATTGCGGCATGACTGTCAGAAAATAAAAATCTCTTAATCTAAAACGCTTCCCTCGTCCCGCCATGGCGAAGCATACCTTTTGATACAGAAAATGACGGATGGAACTGATATCTGTACTTGGCATAGTAGAAATTTGCGAATTCCAGACTTTCAATTTTAGACGACATTCCTTCATAGTACTTTCTCGACAACAAGACATTGGAATTTTTCCGTTGCAAACAACTGCCCAATCATCAGCGCCGTTAAAACCGCAACATCGCAACTAGAATCATTAACCTGCGTTTTAAAATTGATAGATTTCAGGCAAGAACCAATCCTGGGAGTTGTCGTCGTACCCCAGCTTCCAACTTTGCCCATAGCCTTGGCTCCGTATCACGGGAATCGGGATGACGATTCCAAAGTATATTGTAATATTCGTAATTTCCTTCACAAAATACCATTGACTCGCTTTCAAACATCCTTGCATATGTATTCATGTTCAGGTAACGCCAACTTCCGAAAGAGAACGTAATGGCCACAAAGTCGAACATGACGATGATCCAGAGCAAGTGAGGGTACTTGAAGTTCAAAATGGCAAATATCAGCTTTCGAATTGTTTCATACAAAGACGTCCAAATTAAAGTACGTGAGTAAAACCAGTGAAATTATAGTTTCACTTGAGTAAAGCCTTTTTACCAAGCGTTTTTAACTAATATACATTATAAAACAAGGCACTTACCACTCGATAAAACCAATTTAGGTTGTAAAGTAGGCAAGCAATAAGACCTACGCCTGTGACCACTGTAAGGACTTCAGAAATGAAAACGAAGAAAGCGGGGGAATGAATGTGAGATCCAGAAGCTTCGAGGTAAACTTCGATTATCGAATTTGCAAAGTAGAACACCATGCTAATTGAAAGGCTTATTGCTCCCAATAACTACAAAATTGTACGATTATAAAAATTAATGATTGCACTGTAGTCGCAATTAGTGAATCCGAAGCCGCTCTCCAAAAAGAAAATTATCTTGGGCTTACAATATGGAGGAGGCCAGTTACAAGCAAATTAGAAGGAATGGCAAATTGAGCGTGCGGGTCAATGACATCTGCGTTAGAAGGCTCGTCGTGCGTAATTTGAGCATGCGACAATTGCAATTGTACAGATCTGTTGGACGTGGACAGTGGAGAATTGTCTCTGTGATTTCGATAGCGGCGGAGAGCTTTCTTCCTTTCACGAAGCTTCTTGACCACTGGTGGAGCATTGGAACCACCTTCGGAATTAGCCATATCAAATCCAACGGCGAATTTGCCCAAGTGAACCACTTCAATCTGATCCGGCATTCTTCCTTGAAGTCTGTAGTAGAAAAAAAATACAAAAATTAATGTTTCAAGGAGAACCTGGAAAATATTGCATTATTGTTATATTATATAGATATTTTAGATATAATTTAGATATTTTATTGCAAGTCTTGCAAAATTTTAGATTTTTCAATGTACGACTTGTTAGTTTACAACAATAATGCGAATGCGAGATGTGGCTAACTAACATATTTAGATTTCCGAAAATACACTGAAAACAAAGAAAAGGCAATATAGCGACTATTTTGTTAAGTACAAGTCCGGAAAATGGGATTCCTGTAGGTCAACTTGAACGTAACTCCGACCATAATTTCTCGGTTTTCCTTTCCTGTCAACATAAATACAATGGAACAGCAAGCAACGCGTTTCGCAATTTTCTAGAATCCCAAAAATGTCTCATCCTCACATCTGCATCTGTATTGAAAACATAGACTGAAAAAATTCTACACCGAGAACGACGAAAGAATTTTTTTCTAGACAAGACGAAATTCTGCCCATTTATTAGTAACCGACTAACTTTTAGAGAAACTTTTAAAAGGAAACGAAGAAAATAAATAAGAAAACGACTTGAAAGTTGAACATTATTTTATACTATTTATTATTATAAAATAGTAATATTGTACTATATTGATGAGCAATTAGAAATTACAAGGAGAAGTATCAATTTTCTCATATTAAAAGCAAAGCAGTAGTGCTCCGGGCGGGTGTATGTATGGGTTAATTATTCTTCGATTTGGATTCTGGATAAACGTTATCACTCAAATTAGGTTTTACACGCTCTCCCTGTAGCATCTTTACTGTTTGAATAAAGGTCGAGAGAATTGCTTCCGGATCTATAACAGGAATCTGCCGGAAATGTTTTTTCAGCACCTGAGAATAATGCAAAATGAAGTCAGATCACATTGATGCAAGCGATTTAGTTTTCAAGATTCTCGGCTCGAGATTAAACAAATTAAATAATAAAACAATGTAAAATTCAGGCCTTGCGACGTGCCATCATATAAAAGGAGGCAGACAATGAAAGGCAAAGGCTACTTACAGCAACATTAATTTTTGGATTATCACCACCAAAATAGTGCTTTTTGTATCTGTAAATTGATTGAGAAGAGAGGAATGAAAGGTTAACGCGACGACTTCGTGAACTTCGACATCGAGGTAAGGTAACAGTTGATGCAATGACGGGTTGTATTATGTTACGCACCCAAATTCTTGGGCGCTTCGGACGAGATAAATGGGCATCAGTCTCAGCAGTATCCATAACCTCAACTTTTAAGCTTCTGCTGTTGAATGAAAAGTGCCGCTCAGAACGTATATTAGTGTTCTGTAACAACCTGTGTAAATAAGGTTAACAATTGCAATCTGTATTGACTTATCAATTGTCTACCCAAAGACAGTTACATAATTTATGACTATGAGTGATAATGTTCCATTCCGTAAAAAAGTCGAGTGAATGAAAGGGATGTCTTCATAAGAAAATTCCACTTAACAATAAAAACACATTCCACTTACTTCGGGATAACGATACATGATTGGGTGGGACGAGGGATTCATATTTCAGAAGAGTCAATCAATGAATTAGAATCTTAACTCCTGATCAACTCACAATTAGTTAACGTATGCACATTACCTTTGCGTTCCAACCGATTTGTTCTCCGCTGGGTCACTTCAGCAATCAATCAACAATCAGTCGATTGATCAAATAATAATCGTCCAACCCAACTTGAGAATTCAATAAAAATGAAAACAAAAACAACTGGAACAATTATTTTTACAATTTGTCATCCTCATCAGGTTTAAAATTTTGAATTATTGATATTTCGCGCGGTTTTTTTTTTAAGCAAATGCGCAGGCGCATGCTATTTCTAGACCTACAAACGTTCTTCAAATTCGTTTTTTAACTCAAAGTAAAACGTTTTTCGGATTTTGAATTTGGGATATTTTTCTTCATTGCAATTAATTTTTGTCCAATAATCATTTTAGCGTAAATCAAATGAATTAGTCCAAGAAATCAAATTATTGTTTAAAAATGGAAATTAATTCCGCAACAACGTGAACATGATTCACAGACGTTTTACTTTTTTTTTAATAGGGTAAGCTAAGCTGAAACTTTTTAAACGATAGATGGTTATGAGGTATCGAAATAATAGATGATTTTGATGAGCTATGTTAAAACGTTATTTTAAGGTGACTTGCCCTTTCTTATGGGATGAAATATCTAAGTACGAATTAGAAAGCTCATTAAACCCAATTTTAGGAAAGCGAATGGTATCTTGGAACGTGATGCTAAAAAAAGACTTTTGTTCACATTTTCCTTCTGTAAAACAACATTTTTTTTTTTTTGCAAAACTGCAACAACTGTGAGTCGTGCATCACTTTGCAAGTATTCTAATTTTTGCAAATGTCAGAGCCTTGTGACATAGCCTGCTTCCAGAATCCGCACCCACATGATGTTGGACCCGGGTGACTTCCGCCGCCCATCGTTTCACAAAGTGTGTTACTATGCCGCCTCCCGCGGCTTCACTCCATGTATCCTCGGGATATCTGATACCCTTAAATGGCGACGAAGGCTATTTATAAGCTGGCACATCTAGTATTTTGCGAAAAATAAGCTTTTCTTAAGAGCTCATCTCCTAGAAACAACCTCCCAAGGAACACGAAATATAAATTTGCCTTCCAAGAAATCCCGTGAAATCTTCCACTTCCGATGTTAGTGTGACTCTTGATTCCCTGTGTAACAGTCCCTCTTTAGGTAACTCTAGTTCTCCAATTATCTCATGTTTTAAAAATTCTTTTTAGTTTTAAAAGCAAATAATTTTTTAAATTTTTTAAACGCTTCAGATACCTCCTTTAGTGTTGAGCATTATGAGTGGCCCCGTGGTGAAAGCAACTGGAACTGGCCTTACCAGCGGATTCGCCGGTACATCATTCTTTGAAGCACGGATTGGCGAATTTATTTCATTTTATTTATTTTATTATTCAATTAAAGTTAACTTAAGTACTTTTCAGAGGCACCCAACAAATTCACAATCCACAGCCAAGGCTTAAATGTGAGCAAATTGGCAATCGCTTTCGACGGTAAGTATTCCGATTCCAACTTCACCGTGGTCTATTCCTACTGCATAATTGATGCACCTTGTAAACGATGCATTCAGGACCCAGTAAACCAGAATGCAAAATGACCACTCAGAAGGATGGTAGCGTTGACGTCTCCTACACGACGCCGCTGGCCGGTGACTACAAAATTCATATCAAATTTGAAGAAGCCAACATCCAAGGGAGTCCGTTCGTTGTCAAGATTTTGGGTGACGTCCAAAAGGCTGTCCAGAAGGTGAAAGTCACAGGAGGAGCCTTGAAGACTGGAAAGCTCAATGCCGTCAATGAAATCATTGTGGATGCTCGAGATGCTGGAATTACAAGTGATTCTTTGAGCATTTCTATTTATTTTGCATTTCATTATCATGAAATATGTCATCAAAATTAATGTTTATAAGAAAAAAAAATTCTACAGGTGGTCTTCAAGTAGCAATGGAAGGGCCAAGTAAGCCAGAAATTAGTTTCAAAGCGGCTGAAGATGGAACCACCAAAGTTCAATACAAGCCCTCATCTGCTGGAGCCTACAAACTGAGTAATTTATTCAGCATTTCCTACAAATTGATCGTGGCTTTCTTCCAAATTTTTGCAAAAACTTTTTTCCCCCTAAAAATAGATCTCAAGTTTAACAATTTCCCACTTCCGGGCTCACCCTACAACATCAAAGTGGCCTAAAAAGATGCACCACACTCATTGTCATCTCAACATCAGCATGACAGCTCGTCTTCTCCATTTTCTTCAACTGTAAGTGCCCTCTTGGCTGCTGATTTAGCTTCAAACAATAACATATTTACGGAAGATTATTGCCTTTGCATAAAGGACTGCACAAGGATTCTCCTCATATTGACACACTGCCAAAGGAAGAGGGCTGTTAATCACGGATCATCTTCTTGTGCTTCTGATTCCATCATCTCTAAAAACACTTTTACACTACTCTTCTCATAGGGCTCATCAGACTTTCTCTACAAAAACTACATCCACACTTTCTCCACAAATCACTTTCTCCAAACACACTTTCAGAGGTCTTTCTCTTTCAAAAAGAAATCTAAACAATAAAAAACAACTTATTGTGTTCTTTTAGTGGAGTAATTAAGGAATTGATTTGGAACAAGTACCCTCGAGAATTTACCATTTCTGTTCCTTTTTTTTCACTTTTTCTACGACCCCTTCTACAGAGAAGGATATTGCTCCTATTGCATAAAGGACCCTTAAAGAAGGGTGATCGCTGGGCAGATGGTGTTTTTGGCAATGTTCTAAAAACAACCAATTAGAATTGAACTTGACGTTGGTGAATACTGAAGAGGACTTGACAACTGATTTGACATGACATGAAGACACTTACAGATTAATTCCGGCTAACGGACACATAAGAGAGGGAAATTAGAAGAATCACAAAGTACCCACAATGCACTGGAAATTAAGGACAACTGTTGCCTCCTGCCATCGATACAACTGGATCATGTTTTTTTTTAAACTAAATGGCATCAAATACTTTTTCATTTATTCTAAAACGATTGTCAATGAGTACTCAAATTGAGCAATGCAAACACTTCAGGGCGCTCAATTACTTCACTTCACTTCACTTGCTTCAAGTAAAAAATAAAATTTTATTGTTGTTGATATATTCGTTTTTATTCGCAAATTAGCTAATCTGGGTTCATTATTTGAAAGACTGTATAAAATATGAATTGTGTATATTAAATTCTTTTTTTTTATTAAAATTAAAAATAATGCATCATTGTGAAATTAATTAAAAATAATGCTGGGCTTTGGAAAGATTTCATCACATTGTCGAAATATTTTTAATTAAAAAAAATTATAACATCATAAACTCATTTGAAGGAAATACGAATAGCATTTCCTATTGTTTCAAACTTTTGGAACAGAATATTTTAAAATTTTTTTTCGAGCGAGGGAAACAGCTGCTGCTTGAATTACGGTTAAGATCAAAGGAGAAATGAACAGTGAAAAGCAGCTGACAGGAGGAACACGTGAATTAAGAGATTGGTTAAAGTTAAATACAGCAATTAATTTGATTAATTAGAAACGTCAAAGTCAAAATTAGAGTTGATTAACAAAAAAAAAGTGTGATTTGTCATCTTGTGCTCTGGTTCACTACGTTTGGTTTACTCTCTATTGAACATCACAGGAGTCTGTTCTATTATGATCACGAAAAAGGAGCTGAAAGTTGGAATAATTGGTAGCGGTATCGCTGGTCTGACAGTTGGTCTTGCCCTAAACAATGCGGGTTTCTCCCAAGTGACAATCTTTGAACGGGACGATTGTTTTGATCGTCGGCGACAAGGGTATGGACTGACAATGTTACAGGGCAACAATGCCCTCAAGAAACTCGGTGTCTACGACCGGGTAAGGCAGATTGACACGCCCTCACGATCTCACTACATTTTTGACTGCGATGGTAATTTAATCGGACTCTTTGGGACGAAATTCTGGCCGACTCCCGTCTCCGCTAAAAAGAAGACTTCGAAATATAATTTACATGTGAGCAGGCAGAATTTGCGGAAAATATTGTACGAGCAACTGACTATGGTGGCCCCAGAAACTGTTAAATGGAATAGCAGGCTACAGGCCATTAGCGAGAATTTAATAGATGGCGAAACAACGTGGGAGTTATCGTTTACGGATGGGGAAATGGCAAATGTAGATTTATTAATCGGCTGTGATGGAATAAATAGCTTTGTTAGACGACAAGTTTATCCAAATGATGAGCAACCTCTTAAGTACTTGGGAATCATTCTTGTTCTCGGTAAATATTTCCATTTTTATTTATTTTACATACTGTAGATTATTATTAGAAGCATGTGTCTAACATCGAACCCTTTGACTTTTTAGGTATAACAAGGACGGACCACTACCTTAGTCAAGAACGAGTCTTCCAAACTGTTGATGGAAACACCAGACTGTTCGCAATGCCATTTTACGGAGACGAGACGAGCCGGCAGGAAAATATTATGTGGCAACTGTCATTTCCACTTGGCGAAGATGAAGCTCGAGAACTAGCCGGCAACCTAGATCTTCTAAAGGCAAGGGTTTTAAAAATATGTGGAAATTGGCACGCTCCCATCCCGTCACTCATTGAATCCACAAATTTGTCATTGCTCATGGGTATTCCTGCCTATGACCGAGATCCGGAACCCCCAAGCCGCTCTGAGACAAAGAGATCGCTGCTTCTTTTAGGAGACGCTGCACATCCAATGTCACCTTTTAAAGGACAAGGTGCTAATCAGGCCCTACTCGATGGTGTTTCCTTCGCTGAGAACTTGATTCGTGTAACCAGCGTACAAGGCGCAATAAACTCCTTCGAAAAGGAAATGTGGACACGCGTGCGCCCAAAAGTTTTAGATTCTCGAGAGAGAGCCACTACCTTTCACAGGCCAGATATTCTCGGTGGTGAATTTTTCCTTTATCGTGGGATCGAAACTAATTTTCTTCAAAGACTGAAGGAGAAAGGAATTAACAGCAAACGTGGAGCTGAAATAGATGAACTGATCGTTAACGAAATTCAAAATCTTAGTATTTCACAGAATGAACTGTCAAGTAATAAAAGCTGAACACTGTTTCAAATTACCTTATTTATTGTTCAATCCGTAAATCAGATCACAACATATCCCAGTTTTTGTTTTCTCGGCCACGACTGTTCTAAACTACTATTTCCCCCGAAAATGGTTTCGAGCTCCGTCACACCCTCAGCCAAGTAAACTAGATTAATCGTTGAATTTCTGAAGTAGGATGTCCACTTTTTTAGATTCATGTTTCCTCAACCCTCAAGCATCTTTTCTTGACACTTGAAAGGAAATGAGATGAGATTAAGTTTTCTTCGAAAATCGTAAACCGTAAGAAAACCGCTTTTCCCCTGACTTTCACTTTCACTTTACGAAAACGAAATCATGGACTATGTCTTGTCTCTAATGTTTTTTGTTCAATTCAATTTCTTTCTCCGTCCATTCCAAAGATCAATCTTTCTACTTCCTTGGACACATCCTGTTAGTTTTTTTTTTGTGATAAAATTGTAACTCTACGGGTGGTAATTCGGCTTTTGATTTGTAAGAAAATCAAACTGTCCATCGCTGGACAAAACGCTCTTCGTCGTCGTCACCTGTCAAGAACACGAAAGCGCATTTACTAACAAAGTTTCCACAATATCGAAATTCTGAGCGTCGGAAAGTTCCTGTATTTTCCAGGGATGCTGAATATGCCGGAGCGGTGAAGGGAGCAGCATAGCCTCTGTTCAGTGAAAAGGAAAAGTGGAAAGTCATTGAGGCATTGAAGAGCGAAGTGTTCAAGATGCTTTCTTTTGTTGTTGGATAGGAGCAATTAAACGTAATTAAGATAATCACTCACCCAGGCTGACAAGGAACAGAGCCTCCAAAGTGACTTATTGAGGCGTGATGAAGCAGTTCTAGCTCCTGTTTTACTCAAAAGCAAATTCATCACTTGCCTCTCAGCTTAAAACCCATTTGAGTAATTAACGAAATTACGGAACATTTAACCCTATGAACAACGCCCAAAGTGAGTGAAATTTCGATGTGGGGAGAAAGTTCTCCAGCTCTCACTTCTCCAACAACGCTCAAAAATGGGGAAAGCGTCTTTTGTCTCATCTTCCGCTTATGAGAGAGATGACAGGGGAAAATATTTAATTGAAAATGCTATTCTGTGTGGATGATTACAAGAGGGTCCCATCTCCCCAATCAAGATAATGCTAGGCTTAAGACAATAAAACTTTATGGAAAGAGTGTAAAATAGTAGTTAGCCATTTGGATTTCAGGATTCACGCATCCGGACAAAGGGAGGAGAGAAAGCGATGAAAAAGTGACACGCTTCCAGGGCCCTGCACGATTACGCCATTCCTGTCATAATAAAGATTTTTACTAAAGGGCTTTCCCTTTTGGAGAAACTTTAATTAAGCCATTTTTATGTGGGACATAATAATTTCCAGAGGAGGCCCATCACGGGGAAAACAACAGTTAAAAATAATCGGATTGAATTATTTTATGTTACAGCTTACGAACCAGCTCGCTTTCACTTCTTTATCTGCCTTAATCCAATCCTAAATTAGGATTTTTAAACGCCTCCGAAATTCGCTTGGGAACTGAATTCCATGAAAGAAAAGCTTAAGTGAAAGCAAACCTATCACCTTTCCCTCAAGCTTAATTTTTTTTTAAAGTTTTGTTGAAATTGAACTTTAGTCGAGCATTTTCCTGAAAAGGAAATAAGCTCTATTTTATGAAACAGCTTTTCATTTAACTTTTTTTTTATCTCCGCCTCCTGCTCTAGGTATAAAACTGGAAAGTCGCAATAAGAAGTAAAACGTAAAAAAGCGATGGTGAAAGTGAAAGTGATTTTATTGTTGTTTTGCATTGGGTGTCTCCCTTTTTATTAAAATCTTTTTTTTTATGGGTGGAAGGGCCCCTTACCATAATAATGATGATCCGAATGGTAGAGCCTTAACAAGCTAATTTAAATTTATTATCTCACTACACATTTAAACCTTTCTCTTTTTATTCTGTCAACATCACTTTCCAACCCCATGCTCATGCACTTTTCACTTAAAAATCGTCTAAAAGCACCCTAAATCAATTTGTTCAAGACAGCTATGGCCCATTTTAAAATGTTAGTACAACTTTGCCTTCTTTTAATTTGATTCCATAATGGCCAACACTTTTAAAATGGTCCAATAGATTATGATTACTTGGATTTGTCCGTCAGTCCTTGTGTCAAACCTTACATTAATTACTTTCTCCCATAAAAATAAGAGGCAACTATTCACTTTCTTAAACTATTCCAAACCTAACCTTACTGATTGCAGCGTTAGTTATGGCGTAGCACTCGAGTCAAATGACTAGCTGTTACAAAAAAAATATAATAGCAACAGATCTTACTAGGCTGACTTTCTTCTTGAGTAAACACAGAAATGTGAAGAAAAATTAAGAACTTTAAAAAAAACAAAATTTCTATTCAGACGCCTTTGAATCCAGAAAATACAAATCAAAATCGTTTTCTTTATCTATGCTCATTTTTGAATTGGAATTTGCAACAAAGGACAAATTGTGGTGTGAGGTAAGTTTTTGTGTCTGTATCTGAATTCCATGTCTGTGGAAGGGACAAGTTACGCTTTTCGATTTGGATGAGTTATGAGATTAAATTGAAGGAGAAAGTTAAAATACGATCCAAGTCCTTGAGGTGTCGTAAATCAGGGGATGACAAAGTAGTTACCCTTAGGAATAGGAAAACGTATTTTTTAAAACTAGCTCCAGCGACAGCCATCGCTGTTTCATTTTGAGACTTCGTAAAATGTAAATTGCCGGAGTCATGTCGTTGCATTTTTTCCATCTGTAGATTATGCCTGCTGGAAAGCCTCGAGTAATAAATATTCCGACAAAGGGAGGAGAAAGTTGCCTTTCACTACCTCTATTTGCGCAGAATTGGATTCTAATGTAGTGATATCTGCCCCTTCTGAATAAATTCCAGATTTCTTCAAATGGACTTCCTTGAATATCAAAAATAGCCTTTCTCCTATAAATTGTGCCTCCATGGACGCTCGTTTCCCTTTGAATAAAAGCATAAAGAGGTTGAAATAAGTGGGAGATTTGCTAAGGTTTGAGGTTTTTTAGTTTTGTAAAAAACTCTCCCTATTTTGATATCAAAAGACAAGTGTTCATATTTCATTTTGGTTGAATTCAGAAGTACTCTCGCATAAAATGATTCATAAAAAGAGAAAGGAGTTCACCGCATAATTTAATGTTGGAAAAATGGACCGTCAAGTCCAGCCACACACTTATTCCAACTTTCACCCTTCTCGGCCATAAAAAGGCTTTTGATTTTCAGTTCCTTTTTTTTTTTTAAATAATTTACATTTTGATAGATTTGGAAGCGAAAGTAAATTGTATTGTGTTAAACTAAATTCAATGACATGAATCAAATCATGACTTCAAACAGGATGGTGAAGATGCTGAATATTCAATTTGAGTTTAGGTGTTGGTGTTTAGATTTCTAAAAAAAATCTCCGCTAGGTCGCTTAACTTGGACAATCTAAATTTTGAATGTTGAAATTTTAACAATTGATAATCGTTTCACTCCAGCACGTTTTGAAAATTTAAAAATAGTTGTGTCAAAAATGTGCTTTATTTATTTACGATTTTTGTTCGAGAAAACAGGCGGGAGCGTGTACCAACCCCTCAAAACTTTAGTCCTTTAATTCCGTATTTTGCTCTGGAATTAAAAATTAAAATAATCTGTGATAATTAAAATTAATTAATTAACTGCTGTTCAATTAGTGGTCAGATCTTACGTTATTTTGGATAAGTGTATGATTTGTAGCAGAATCAAATCAAATGTCATCAGATGAACTGCCCTCTCCACCTCTTCGAAGAAGCGGACGACTCGTTCGTAGTAACAACAGTAAAATAAGTACGTTACGTTTATAAATTCACGGATGTGTTAATTTTTATTAGCGTTTTGGCAACAGAAAAACGTTTTCATTGTTTAGAGGGTTCCATGTCAATACCGAGAAAACAAAAACCGAGAATGCAATAACCGAGAATTACAAATTCCGAGAAAACAAATACCGAGAAAACAAAAACCGAGAACGACAAAAAGCGTGAACTACAAAAATCGAGAAAACAAAAATAGAGAACGACAAAAACCGAGAACTACAAAAACCGAGAATTAAAATACACAAGAAAATTTAATTTTTTTTTTGATGCTTTTTGACATTCGCCTATGGCATGGTCAATGTTTGCGTGTGCTAGATAGTGGGGGAGGGTGGTTTCGGTTTGTTAGTTGA